>CAUYSK010048977.1:0-67569 GCA_963575035.1 Avahi laniger | reverse complement strand
GAACACAGGAAAGGAGGAGGAAGGAAGGGGTAGACATTTAATGCAGGAGCAAAAAAAGAAAAGGATGGAAATAGAGATATTGTAATAAGAATAAACAAAATTAAATAATTCACAATGTTTTCTGGCACAGCCTGTTTGCTGCCTCTGGCAGCAGGCAGCCTTCAGACTCCAGCTACAGCAGTAGCTCCTCCCTGGGTCTCCAGCCGGCCAGCCGGCCAGATTTGGGACTTGCCAGCCCCCATAATCACATGAGCCAATCCATTAAGATAAATCTCTGTGTGTGTTTACACACATACACACAGGGCCTGTTTGTTCTGTTTCTGCGGTGAGTTCTGACTGACACAGAGACCATGGTTTTCAGCTCTGAGTACCTGCCTGTTCCTGGCACTGAGCCTCCTCTACCAGGGCCAGCCCTCTGCACTGGGTTGGGTTTCCTGCTGGGCTGTGAAATTTGCTCTTAATGCTCAAACCCTGGTTCCGCAGCCTTTATTTCCTCTGAAATGAAAGAGACATTAGAAATTTTCCAGTCCAGCCCTGTCATTTTTATTTGAATGAATTATCACCCAGAGACGAATCCACTCACTGGAGTCTCACTGGCAGAACCTGGCAGAGCAGAAATGAGAGCCCATCCCTAGCTCTGGGCTTCCAGCTCCCTCGGGCTGCCCAGTTGCTCCTTTCTCATATCTGCAGTGATCCCTGATGTAATATTACGCTTTAATACTCTTCCATACTCTAGTTAACCACACGAAGTCACCAGGTTGATTAGATAAATGTTTTAGATATCAGCTTACTGATCTTAAAAACTTATACATGACATTTACGGATGTGAGTGAGAAATAAGGTGATCTCTCCACTGCAGACACAACAAATCTTGTTATAAAGAAATATGGGGACTATCTGACTTAAGTTGTTTCCCCAAAATCAGAACTCGAGGTTTTGATTTGCGTAAAAGGTATTTATTAGAATGTGCCCCTAGGAAGAATCAGTAGAGAGTAGGAAAGGAAGAGGCAGACCAGGAAGAAAGGCAGACCAAGCAATAGTGTGATAAAGCAAATGCCCTCAGAGTGTGGCAGTCACTCAGTCCCAAAGGAGCCCTGAAGACAGCATATGTCACACCTGAGACTCATGTCCCTCGGGGCAGGGAAACTGGTGCATTGGTACCTCCACACGCATCATTCATTGGTTGGGGAGGGGCATAATTACATTCTCAGGGTCTTCTGGAACTCTATGCACATGCTAGCCCTCCTTGGAAGAGCTATGAGAGACAGCTGCCAGGAGGTCGGGTACCGCAGGAGCTGATGTGTACAGAGTGGGAAAGGCACCCTGATGTGAACGTGTGGGGTGAGCCCTTGCAGAGCCGGCTTCGCCCTTAGACAATTGGACCTGTCCAGACTTATACAGTGACAGGAAAAGTGCACAAAGTCCCCTGGCCAAGCCCTGACTAACCTAACTGAAGGAATAATATATGTACCAAAACGTGGTGCCCATCAGAGATGAATCATCACTGTAGCATGATAGAAAAAGAGACAAAGACTGTTGGAAACCTTCATGCTGTCCCTGAGTCACTAACTCACCTGAGAAGTTGACCAACAGGGGTCTCCAGGTAGAGGTGGAGCCATCAGCCTGATAACTCTGACCCTTGGAAGAATCCAGTCAAATCTTCCTACTCTCACTCTGTTCTCACCAAGCCTCTGAATTCTAACATGGCCTCTTACGGAGATGTGTTCGGAAACAACTGTGGAATTGATGCAGGAGTTGGGCAACAGAACCTCTGCTTTATGTGTGGCAAAGCTGGGTTGGAGAAGGAAGCTTGACTCAGAGGCCAAAATGGGTGAGATCTGCTGCCCTGGAGGGGAGCTCACCCTCTCAGGCACAGGTCCTTCCGGGAGGGGGCCCATGGGTGTGGCACTAGCCCTTGGGGGTGTATGGGGAGGGGACAAAAGAACAACTTCAAATGGGTGTGTGGGCTCCCAAGAAAGAGGGGCATGGTAAACAAAGCCAAGCAATTAAGTCACTCATTCCTTGCCTAATGGGGAGGTCTGCCCAGTGCCTCCCTGAGAATACAAACTCCTTTTTATGGTCCAAGGCAGAATGGGGAGGGGGGAGAAAAAATACATAGTACTTGGTACATGATAATTGTCAGTCTAGCAAACTTCCAAAGAAAATAACCAATACCATTTTTATATCAGTGACCTCTTTTTTCTTTAACGATTCAGAAGGTAATTTGTATCTGTGATGTCTCTTAAAGGCCTCATACTCATTCATAGCAATGTATACGTTCTATATTCTAAATGTTTACCCCGACTTTCTAGTTATGACAGCTTTTAGAACTTTATAGTTCTAAATCTTTATTGATATCTTTATAAGTTCTAAATTATTACCAATAACAAACTATCCTCTAGATATAACTTAGCGGGGAAGGGAATCTTTAATTTTTAAAAATAAAAAATTAACTGAAAAATTCTAATCACATGTGCATCTGGTTCTTTATAGTTTAGATAATAGAAGCCAAAAGCCTTGCCTTTATACTCCAATTGAGGAAAACTGGACATCAATATAGCTCAAGTTATAAATTATAGTCTAGAAATACAGCTAGGAGTTCTATTCTAGATATAGCCCTACAGGCCATCAGGGCTCACACACCCAGTGTTGCAGAAGAAGAAATTCAGAAGCAAGAGAAGCCGAAAGGAGAGTTTAAGTTAAAGAGAAAAGCCAGCTACTCTGCAATGCAGTTACTACAACAGGTGGAAATAAAAACAGATTATAGAAAACAGGGAAGACAGTTCAGCCCACCCTTGAGCTTTGGAAACATTTCTCATTGGGGCAGCAATTCTGCCTCTCCTGACCTGTTCTACCAGAGAGGGACCCATTGGAAGAGAAGTTTTCTTCTTTCATTCCTAGGAAGAAAAAAAAATCAAAAATGCTACCAGGGTAATCCTTAACATCTCTGGTTAGTACCTGTGGAGACATATTTGTTCATTCATTCATTCAACATCCCGTAAACTAAGCTCTGTAAAGAAAAGGATAAACTACAGAGGAAAACAGGACATTCATTTTCAAGGCAGGATTAATCCCAAGAAAAATAATTGAATACCTGAGGGTTGTCCCAGCCCCACCTCACCAGCGTGGTCTTTTAGGACAGAGACACCCCTGCTCTACCAGCCACCAGTCTCTGCTTGGCAACCTCCCCTTTATCAAAACTTGTTTTAGGGGGTGATCTGATGACTTTGTTCCCTTAATGCCACGCATATTAAGACGAAGTAATGAGTAAAGCTACGTGCATTCACACAGTCATGAGTATTCGCATTCTACCCAGGGAAAAGCCTTGAGCAAGAGAAAGAGTTCATGGTGGCATTTCAGGAACCAGACAGAGCCACAACGATTTGCATGAAAGAGATTCTAGGAAAACCTCAAAACACAGTTTATAGACACATATTCAATCTTGAGGAGATATATACTGCATATCAATAAAGCCATTATCTATTTAAGCCATAGGGTGTGATATGAGTTTCTCTTAATTGAAGGCTCCCTAAAAGTCAAAAAGTAACTCTGGGTCCATTAGGTGCTGCTATTCCCCATGAAGAACCTGCCTTCAGGAAAGAGCACAGCAAAGTAACCATTCCCCTGACAGCCATTGTAATTTATTCCTGGCATGAGAAGAATATCTGCAATGGATTATGTGCAGCCAATTCAGTGATGTTCATGTGGTTAGAATAACCAAAAGGCATATAAAGCAGATGAAGACATGTTATTTCCATTTTAAATAGGGATTTAATTCTAGGAGACCCACTAAACAGCCACCACCACCACAAGGGTTTGTATTTATGGGGACCAATTATAGATTCATTTGTAGACACTGAGAAATGAAAAAGATGAGACAGCAGATGAATTAGGTTCCATAATTGTAATACTTTGCTTGGAGGTTAGGGGAGGAGAGGCTGCAGAGAGGAGGTTTGGGATTAACCTTGAAGTAGCTATCACCTCTTACTTTAAACGCCTTAAACTCAGTGGTATAACAACCCATTGAAATTTCGTCTCTCCATGACAGGTTTTGAGTAATAACCCTTTAACCTTCTCAGGATTGACCTACGATGACCTACGGGGACAGATGCTCAGAATGTTGGTGAGAAATCGCTTCACCTTGCATACAGTGGAATCCCAGAAGATCTACCTGGTGCTGTGCAGTTAATCACAGCATCCTACCGCAACTGGCCGAATTTATAATGGTCGTTCTCGTACTCAAGTTGAGTATCTCCCCCCTTTTTTATTATTTGGGAGAATTGTATTAGAAGGATGTCAAGAGTCACATTTTCAAGCTGATTTAAGAGCTTATGGACTAAGTCACTAGGAAGGACAAGATGATTGAGGAGGAATGCAATATTCTTGATAAGTTGCTGCTGTAAAACCTCACCCCAACCCAAGCGACACTAAGGCAGTGGGATAGGAAAACAAGAATGATTCAAAATTCAACCCACTACAGATTCTTAGGGATACCAGGTTTCCCAGACCCTGCTCCCATCCTAGCATGACAAAACGCAATGGATATAAAAAGTGCCCTTATTACTAGAGAATGCTTAGCCCAACATATGACATTATCTGCATGAACTATTTGAATTATTAAGCTATTCAGGATGGGTTGAGAAAAATCATATCTCTGTTGATGTACTGGCCTCCATTCCTTTCCAGTTCAATAATAAGAATCTCAGTGCCTTAAACATGAGTATGAACCTGAGTTTATATGGGATAAAGTTCATTAATTAATAAAGGTCACCCCAAGGTCCTCTCCCTCGGATCAAAAGGCACAGGCACTCATTCAGAACATTCTACACACAATGCAATAATTCAATTTTAATAATTTTTAACATCAAATATTGATCAGCAAAATTTCTTCTCTTTTTTCACTACTTTAGTTCTTCCCTTGTGGCCCATCTTTCCCTAAATGGTCCTGTTTCTCGTTATTTCTGTGCATAAGCACCTGCCTCAGACATTCATCCCTAGTGGCTTTAGGTTTGTTCTCAAGTTCTTGGTGCACCTTGAGTAACAACATGTACCTCGTCATATGGGCATTATTTTCTAATGCTCCTGTAGTGAATTAGCACAAACGTGGCAACTTAAAACAATGCAAATTTTTATTTCCTAAGTTCTATGGGTCAGACATCTGGACAGGCTTGGCTAGGTCCTTTGCCTAAAGATCTCACAATGTTACAGCTCTAGAAAGAATCGATTCCAAGCTCATCCAGGCCATTGGCCAAGTTCAGCTCCTTGCAGTCGTAGGACTGAGGTCTCTATTTCCTTGCTGACAGTCAGCCAGGGGCCACACTTGTTTCTTAAGGCAGCCCACAGTCCTCTCCTGCTTTCCACATGGCCCTCTCCAGCAGTGACAGGTTAAGGCCCTCTGCCACTTCTAATCTCTCTGACTTGCCTTTCTGCAGTGTCTCTCTGACTCCAGAGCTCCTGTGATCAGATTACAATGACCTGGTTAATCCAGGATAATCTCCCTATTTCCAACCATAAATACCTGCAAAGTCCTTTTTATCATGCAGTGTAACGAATCCACAAGTCGCTCAGATTAGGGTGGGGACATCTTCAGTGGGTCATCCTGCCTGCCACAATTCACCCTCTGGACACAGAGATCCACGTCCTTCCCAGACACTAAATACGTTCACTCCCTCCCCAGGTCCCCAAAGGCCTGGTCCCCTCACATCATCTACTCAATGTCTAAAATCTCGTCTAACTTTCACCAAAGTCCCAATATCCTCAGCCGAGGACTTTTGTCAGCCTGCTTCCTTGCAGTCAGATTTTGGGCTCCAACAGTCATCTTTTATTTCATCCTCTCTCTGCCCCTTTTAGTACAATCTGGCAGTGCTTCTGCTGATAAACTCTCAAGAACCTTGTGAGCTTTGCATGAAGTTCACAAAGATCCTCTCCGTAAGAAAGAAGCCCATATCCACAAATCTTTCTGAGATATTAATAACACCTCTCCATTTCTGGCTTCTTCTGCGATGGCTGAAGAACAACATCCTTAAATTTCTGCAGACCCTTTGGTTTGATTGAGATCTACGAGTCATCCCTTCATCTCTTTGAAGAGCCTTTTGTGAGACTGAACACTCTGGCCTTTTGATGTTCCTGAGGTTTGAGGAAAAGATTGCAGGGCCACACTCTCAGCTTTTCCCAGAGCCCAGGGATTAGGCCATGGACATCTTTAGGGGCCATTCTGCCTGCCAGGAAGTGCCATGCTATTTATTGGATTTCAGAATTATTTAATATTTGGTCCCCCAATAGAAAAACAATAATTGCCATGGTTTGATTGTTCATTTCCTCCAAAATGCACGTTGAAATTGAACTGCCATTGTAATAGTAATAAGAGATGGGACCTTTAAGAGGTGATCAGGCCACAAGGGCTCTACCCTCATAGGTGGTATCACTGTGCTTTTAAAGGGCGAGTTCAGCACTTTCTTGCTCTCTCACCCTCCACCTTCCACCTGAGGAGACTCGGCAAGAAGGCCCTCAGCAGATGCGGCACCTTGCTACCGGACTTCCCAACCTCCGGAACTGTGAGCCAATAAATACACACTCATTATAAATGACCCAGTCTTGAGTATTCTGCTACAGCAGCACAGCACGACAGTGAAATGACGTAACTTTTCAGTCGCCATGCAGTGTCAAGATGAATAGGATGAAAAAGGAAACCAAAATGGGAGCAATTAAATCTTCCCTTAATGACGATTACCGAAGGGCGTAGAGCCGGTGATAAAGGGCCAAGCTGGCACCATAATCTCATGGGACTGTGTTCCAATGCCAAATCTCAGTCCTTTGTCTGACTGAATGAATACAGATCCCTGGGTGGGAAGACTTCAGAATTTATGTTTTTAATAACATCTTCAGAAAATTCTGATGCATATCAAACAACTCAAAATATAGTTAATGAAAAATTACTACAGGAATTAAAATGTTACACTAGAAAACATTAAGTTTGAATTTATTAAAATTAAAAACTTCTGCTCTGTGACAGACACTGTTAAGAGAATAAAAAGACAAACCACAGACTGGGAGAAAATGTTTGCAAAGCATGTATCTGATAAAGAACTGGTGTCTAAAATTTGCAAAACTCTTAAAATTCAACAATAAAGAAAGAACCAGTTGAAGTAAAAAGTGGGAAAAATATCTGAACAGACACCTCACCAATGATTGTACACAGAGTTTGATAATCATATGAAAATATTCTCACATATTTTGTCATTAGGGAATTACAAATTAAAACAACAATGTGATACCACTACATACCTATTAGAATGGCTAATTTTTTTTAACTGTCATTACCAAATGCTGGCAGGAATATGGAGCAACAGGAGCTATTGCTGGTTGGAAATTCAAAATTCTATAGGCACTTTTGAAGACAATTTGGTCATTTCTTACATAACTAAACACAGTCTCACTACTTGAGCCAGCAGTCATGCTCCTAAGTATTTACCCAATTGATTTGAAAACTTAGGTCCACACAAAACCTGCATGTGAAGCTTTATTTATAATAGCCCCAAACTAGAAACAACCCAAATGATCATCAGTAAAGAATAAATGTGGTTTATCCATACAATGTAATATTATTCAGAAACAAAAAGGCATTAACTATTGATGACCATTACAGAATGGATGAGTCTCAAAAACGTGACCTTGAGCTAAAGAAGCCAACACCAGAGAAGTATACGATTTTATTTACATGAATTTTCAGAAAAGGCAAAATGATTCTAAAGTGGTATAAAGCAGATCACTGATGGCCTGGCCTGGGGGTTAGGAGATTGTTTGCTAGGGGTCTCAGGGAATTTTTGAAGTGACAGAAATGCGTTATATCTCGATACGGGTGGTGGGTGGTTAAGTAAATGTACGTACTTGTCCAGATTCACCCAACTGTGTACCCACAGTGGAAATATTTTGTGTAAGTTACATTTCAGTAAAGTTGAAGGAAAGACAAAAGCTCCATAACATAAAAACAAAAGCTAATGAAAAATGAAATAATTCTGATTTTCCACCCTCTTTCAGTACCCTGAAAACCTTTGGTGTGGTTGGCAATTAAACCATTATCTGGCTGTTTGTCTTGGGTGATAACAGTATCACACCATATCGCCTAGGAATAGTAAGCAGATACAGAAAATTTCAATCTTAACTAAAAATCCCAAGAGGCCAGAGAGATAATCTCCATTCTCCTTCCCGCGGTTTAATCTGGGTTAGCGCCAGGAGGATCTGTTAGGGAACCAGTTCTAACGGTGCTACAAGGAATGGCTCTCACGGATAGCTAATGAAATAGCTTCCTAGGAGCAATGTATAGTTCTTTATTTTTATGCCCAGAGCCTTCATTTCTAAAGAAACTTTCCACTTCCTGTGATTCCCATGATTTATTTGATATTGGTGGTGGCTATGATTCTCCCAGTATTGCTTCATTTGATTACTAAGCAATTTAAAACTGAAAATAATTCACCCAAAGACCTATGTGTTTTGTCCAGCAACATAATCCTCCTTTATTAGCTTTTATAGCTCTAGATATTTGGAAGAATCAATGTTTTTATAAATGTTTCTGTATCATCCAAATTGAGATGTGGATTCAGCCTGTATGTATTACCTAGAATGTAACAGATGGGCTCCTGTTCCTCACACTGCCTTTTCCTACTGGTCTCAGCCCCTGTTGACTCCCAGGCAACTGTCTCCTACCACGTGAGCTTATCTTACCTAATTAGACACAGTCAGTACTGACTCTTTAGAAGCCATTTTTTTTCAGGGTAGAGGTGTGTGTGGGTGTGTGTGTGTGTGTGTGTGTGTGTGTGTGTTTTAAGTTCCTGCTGCTACAAAGTGATCATGTGGAAACATTTTGTAACTTCCCTGAAGACATTTCATATGTCATCTATAGCAGTATTGCCAGATACATATGCAATGCAAGCCACATATGTAAATTTAAATTCTCTAGCAGCTACATCTTTAAAATAAAAAGGAAACAGGTAAAATATCACTAACACATTTATTTAACCTAATATACCAACATATTATCATTCAACATGCAATCAATATACTAATTATTAGTTTAGATATTTTATATTCTTTTTTTATAGTAAGTCTTGGAAAGTCAGTGTATATTTGACACTTAAAGCACATCTCAATTCAGGCTAGCCACATTTCCAGTGCTCGAAAGCGACACATGGCTAGTGACTACTCCAAATGACAAGGTAGCTCCACAGTGATGGGTTTCTTTAAAGAGACCGACATTTGGGCTTTCAGTAGCAACTGACTCAGCATTGCCCAGAGCCAAATCAGGTACAGTCTATGTGCATCATAAAATAGTCACTTTTTCCTTTTTTAAAGCCAATTTCTTTAAAGGGAATTGGGAAACTTCGATAAACACTCTCCTGGCAGGGGATAAAGATCTAGAATGTTTTAAAAATCAGATTTTAGATACACAAATCTACTTATGTTTTCTGGGGTAGTGGTCTGGAAAACAGAAAAAAACCTCATGGCCTAGGTCAGGATGGGAAGTGGGTGGACACAGGACATGACAACTGCTGAGAGTTTTCACAAATTATACGCCCTCCAGTTATATTAACTCCAGTGTCCCTGAACCTTCAAGGGGTGAAAAAATAATCTTATTAAAATCTGATATGCATCTTACCAAAAGTGAGAATAATTTTTTAAACACCCCAACTTTCCATTGCACACCCAGCACCTGGCCAAATTCAAGGCTTTGATGAACCGTCATTCTTGATCTCTGCATCTTGACACTTCGGACTGATGGATTCTGAAATTCTTCTGCTGGTCAAGGAGCACTTCCTACTGCTTTTAGGACAGCTGTCATGAGCACCAGTATTCACTGACAAAGATGGTACAAAAGGCCAGTTCCAGGAGCCCTGGCTGGTATAGAAAACCACCTGGCACAAACACTGCCCTCCAGACAGCTTAGTCTGAAAAGTATGGAGAGCAGAGAACGCGTACCTGGACCAATGAACTCCACTCAGACCAAGCCCAGCCCTGACAGAATGTTCTGGAAATTCTAGAATTTTAAGGTCAACACTCCTTTTCCCATTCCTTTTTATTAACTAATTTCTCAGACCTTATATCATGATTTACTAGGACCATGATATAACCAGCCCTTTTGGTTAAATACCTTATATAAGTGCCTACAGTATAGTCTATACTATACTTGATATTTGCATGCTTAATATTGATAATTATCTAAATTACACATGCTATAAGAAGGCCATGGTCACAAAAACTGTCACAACATGAGCTGTCATCCAGGAAAATATACTGGGTGCTCACATATCCCCCAGAGCTCCCCGATGGGACTAAGGTCCCCTGTTATCCAGCTTCTGGGACACTGCTGGGCTTTCTTGAACATCACCTGGACCTTCTTATCTCAGTCGCTTGAGTTTCCTGTATTAGCAATTAGCATATTTCACCTACATTTGTCCTGTACCCACTTTCAATTAACAGCTATAGCTGCCAATTCTTTTCAACTTTTTCCTGGCTCAAAGATGAGACTGATCCATCATTTAAGATAATATGTTCTAAAATTACACATATACTTTGCACATCCAATAAAGCTCAACTCATTATATAATTAGACCACTTTCTGCACTCCCTAATTAAGTAAATGGAAGCCTAGTGATGAGGAAGAAGCAAAGCCATAGGAAAGAGTATCCTTACCTCATCCACCGCGGTGGGCACTTGCCAACTGCAAGTGCAGACTTAAGAATCTGAGAAGTCACTTAAAATAAATTGCCTCAAGGTCTTGGATCCCAGACAATGCAGAAAAAACGAAAATGGACACTTCGCCAATTACCTCTTCTATATCTCTATCTGAAATGCTGATGACACAAGAGCTGAAGTTGAATATATTAATATAGCATAATCATCTAATTAACCAAGCAGAATGTACCCATCATGAATACCATTATTATGCTGTGATGGGACCCGGGACTCATTCTTAGACTCGCCAGGGATTCTTCCTTCCCCCACACACTATTCAGGACAAGCACTGGGTAGACAGAAGAGCTGTCACTTTTCTTGAAGAAATGGTGCAAAATCTAGGAGCCTCTCACGCTCAATCCCCATCCAGTAGGATGCCAAGCACACCTAAGTTCTCAACACCCTCCTCTTGACAATCACAACGGAAACAATAACATTCCATCAAATCCTTGAAGCTACACACGGATTGTCATTCTAGCGAAGCTTTACTGTCAGGCCATTGAAGAGATGACATTCTGAGACCAATCTTACCTTCTCGGAATAAAGCCAGACTGCCCACATCGCAGTGTGTTCTCTGGAGCACTATTAAGCAAACACAGCACAAGCCTTCCACTCGGGTTACTTTGCAACGTGTTAAAAGTCACTTCATCATTTCCATTGACAGAGCAAAATAGCTGAGAACCTTGTCCCCTGGAACTGGCTTTGATTCCAAGAAGAAATTAGATGTGCAGGAAAAATTTAATGGCTGTAGTAAAGATTGAAAGAAATCCCAAAGAAACTCACAGGAAGATGTGAGAACTGCTCATAGACTTTTATCAAGCTAGTCCCTTGCTCTCCAAAACCAGCAGAATTTGGGGATTCTAATCTAAATAAACACATTACTAGAACTATGAAAAAAGTAGCTCAGTTCTGAACTGACCAAAGATTGGAAGACAGATGGTTATGTCTTGCTTGTTTAATAACTATACAGTTGTTTTAATTCCCTTTCTAGCTTTCATGGGGAATGATAATAAATGGTATCTCCAGCAGATGAAGATAAGCAAATATACACCTGAAAAGCACAGTAATAACAGCTAACATTGAATGAGTTAATCCTCACAACAATGCTATTATTTTCCCCACTTTACAGACCAGGGAACCCAGCCATAAAGAGGTCAGAAAGCTGCTCAAAAGCACCCACCAGTATATGCAGAGCTGGGATTTGAACCCAGGCAGTTGGACTCTTGGCTTTAGCTACATATGAAATTATTTAATGCTATCATTATTAATCTTCACCTGAAACTCAGCCATGGGCAGAAGGCCCGGAAATAGAGAAACAACCATGGCTCAGAGAGCAGCCAGGGCCTGGGCAGCTGCAGGAACAGAGGCAGCAGGTGGACGCCTGAGCTGCAGCACCCACCTTCCCTGGAGGCTCCTGCCGGTCATGGGAAGTGCAGGATGTGAGGGTCCTCTACCCCCAAAACACGGAAGGATGCTTTCCCTTCCATTTTCTTCTCTCCACAAAGCTGCACAAACTTAAAAGATTTGTTGGAGGGATGAGTATATTGCTTTTAAACTGTTTGCATCAACACGTTTCTAATGCCCCCCTCTTATCTGCATGTATAAAACGGCATGAAATTCACATCATTATTCAATTCTACCTTCTAACAATTTGAACTCCGCTCTGTTATTCGGCCAATTTTTCTTCATAACTCACTCTTGGAAAATGGAAGCAAATAGATATGTTTCCTTTTTAACCTTCAATAGCGTATTTATAATGCATTATTTACTCAATGCTTAGAAAGCTATTAAGACTTGGATGAGACAGAAGATTCTGACCACACAAAACGTGGTGCTACTAGTAAGTTATTTATTTGCACAGGAAGTATGAGATTTTTTTATTAAATAGATCATTTCATTGCTTCCCACCAAATGTCCTCTGAAACTCAATGTTCCTGTCTTGGACAAGTATCAACAGTAAGTATCCATCCATCTCTCTCACTCTCTCTGTCTCTCTGTCTCTCTCTCTCTCTCTCTCTCTCTCTCTCACACACACACACACACACACACAAACACACACACACACACACAACACGCACATTTTCAAGTAACTCTTCAACTCTGTAGAACTAACATGATTATTTTTGTTTGTTACACAAATAAAATACTCTCACTATTCCTACCAACATTGATAATGTGAATCAGATCAGAGTTAACCTTTTTCTCCAGAATTCCACTCCCTGGAAGAGGCAGGGGCAAAGGGTGGTGGGAGACCCGCAAACGTCCCTTTTCTGAGAATTGCATGTACCCTACCCCCTCGATCACGCACAAAGCAGAGAGGGCTGCCCCTCCCCCAGCCGAGCCCTGCCCCAGCGTCAGCGCCTGCAAACCGCAGGGCACCAGTTCAGCCTGCCCAACTGCCTGAGGTTCGTGATCGGAGGATGTGATCAGGTCCCTACTCTTAGCTATTTATTAAGGGAACAACACTTTCCAGAGATTATTTGGTTACCTTTCAACTTCAGCATTATTGTAAACTATTGTTTTAGATACGATTTGCCTTAAATATCTATATTCTCAATATATGTCATTTGTATACTCAAAAATACAATCTAAGATTTGCCAGCTAGTGACCAGCCAGACTGTCGTATCTGTTTCGCACACCCGCTTGTTCAGACAGCACCAGGGTTCTTTTAAAAATTTAATTTGAATTCTCTTATGCAAATTATTTACTGTCTAGTCTGTCTTAGTCCTCATCACCCCCTGTGGCTCAATACTGGGCCCCTATGGCCAAGTATTTAAGTTTCAATTTACGTCCTTACCCAGCCCCTATAGACGTGGGAATCTGAGGTTCCTGTTTAGCTATGAGAACATCTCTTTGACAAATTGTGGATTCTGGAGAATGTTTTAGTTTATACTCTGTTAAACCATTTTTTAGCCATTTTATATCTTCAAATTCTAATGCAATTTCCAAGCATATATATCACAATTAGCAAAGATTATAGTTCGATTCCAGGATTTAAATTTTAAAGTAGGTAGAAGTGCATTATTATTTAGTAACATATAATGAAGTGTAATATCCATATTAAAATCTTTCTTTTTAAATAAGAATCAGGTGTTAGGTATTTATTTTAGGAATTATAACAGAAAACACATGAGCCGATTTATGATTTTCTTCATTGTTTTGCACATTTTGAATTTTAGATTTATATCCTTCCTGTCTTTTTTGTCTATATTTAAAGTCATCAACTGCATTCATGTTCATCTACAGAGAATGTGTGAATTATGAAAGAACATTAAACATTTATTAATAAGATCTTAATGCTTCTGAAAAGATACCTTTTCATATTCTAAGCCTTTAAAATAGGAAGATTTATTTTTCATTTTCACCTGATAGTGAAAAATGTCTGTCTACCAGCTGTGTCTTACTCTCAAAAGAGAACGCTGGATTCCCATCAATAAGACTGAACTTTCTGCTGAAACCTGGATCAGGGCTCCGGATTAAATCCGCCCGGTTTATTGGGAGCCACAGGAACAAGGCTGTGGCTGAAGCAGCCAAAGCGTAAGAAGGAAGCCGAGGCAGAGGATGACAGAGAAGAGAAAAAAGGTGTGGAAACCCTGGCCAGAAATTGATAAAAATGCAGAATTGGCTGAGCCACATGAAGTGGACACAAGGAAGGCGCAAAGCAGTTGGCTCAACAGTAAACACCCGGCGAGTGGTACCGCGCACCTTACGGGCACTGGGGACTCCGCCACGGCTCCAGCGTTCTCCCGGTAGAACCAGATGGGGTCGTTATGAATGGGGAGCATCTGAGCGAGTGATGGGCTAGAGCTAGACGGGATTCAGGATGTCAGAGGATCTAAAGGCTAAAGCACAGGAGTAACCTCACTGCATCCAACGGTGAAAGCACAAGTTACATCAACAGCAGTGAGACCTGGCTTAATTTGAACATGCACCCACATAAACTCAGGGTCACTTGTCATTACAAAGAGGGGCGCTGGGAGTAGAGACGGCTGTCCACCTCGAGCCCAGGGATTCCACAGAGCTACAGTGATGCTGTCGTAGCACAGGGGTCCAGCTGACCTTAGATCTAGGCTAGATTGTGTGGGCAAGAGAACCCTGACAGCAGGGAGACGGCAGGTCTCCCAAAGTAAGGGTGAAATGTGCAAACTATATGAACAGTAAATTTACCCATGGGGAGGCACTAAAGTTCTAAACGTATTGATGCCAATGATCCACAGTGCTAAAGGTTTCCTCTGAGGACAGTTTTCTTGGAAAGCATTCCACCAACCAAGCTTGAACTGTGCCACAGTTTACTAAAGATAAATGTTCATTTATCTCCGAAACAGGGATTTAAAGACGCCTTATGGTAAAGGTGATCCTTAAACAGAATTTAGAAGAGCAACTAAGGCCTCCCCTACATTAAAATATATAAATCTTCTCTCTGGATATTCCTCACTTCCTATTTCTTAGATCTAGAATGTTCCATCAAGATATACCCCATATGGTAAAGAGATCAGGTTTTCTTACAATGCAGGGTACAGGGCACTTCTGAACACACCCATCCATAGCAGGACACCCAGTGCATCACAAACCTCTGCTGCTCGTGGAGTGCTTACCATTTTCCCATAGAGAAATCCCAGCTCCCCTTAGCATATACAAGTAATACTAACATTTCCATGTAGCCATGGCAGGAGAAATAGGAACTTTGAAGGCCAGACTTACAGCTGATTTGGAAAATTACCACATAAGTGAATTATCTCACCAAGACCTCAATGATATTTACGTATTTTTTAATGGTTAATACTCTGAAGGACTGTTGTACCTGTGTGGTTTAGCTACAACACGGCCCTCTTCTATTTTGTCTAAATTGTTAATAACATAAAATTTTGGGCACAGAAATTTTTAGTATCTTCTAACATTCAAATTAATGCACAAAATGCTTTTGTAGAAGTAACCAGTGACATTTATATGACAATGACACGATTTTTCCTACATGAAGATGTTTTTTAAAAAAAATTCTGAGAAACTATGGTTTCTTTCTCTTTTTCTCATAAGAAGATTTGGTCTTAAACCTGTCTTTTCATGTTTTCATTTGAAAAGGAAACACTGGAATGCATTAAAAATGTACGTTTGCACACTATCTGCTATTCTGACAAAGTAACGCAACTAGCAAATTAGACGTCCTCCAGCTCATCAGTTCACTATTCCAGTTTTCAGGTGGAACGCAACGAAGATGACATAAAGTCTGAGAGTATCTGTGCCTTAACCCATCTAAATCAAACCTGAAGAATGTTCTAGATACCTCCCCTGATTTGAACTTCATTACACATTTTGGAAGGTATGCTACTGCAATATTTTCTGACAAATGAACAATAATATTCCACTGGGTTGAGCTTCAGAAGGGACTTGATTTTACTTTCTCAAATTTCACCCAGACTTTAAAAAGGGACTGTATATTCATTTCTTCAACAGATATTTGCTGATCACTTAATATGTGCCTTGCAGTATTCTAAGCACTAATGATACAGCAGTGAACAAATGCAGTTAAGGTCTTAGTGGGAGGAAACATATTGTAAACAAGCAAACAAAGAAGATATCTTCAAGAATGACAGGTGTTATGAAGGATAGCGTGAAAGAGAAAAACATAAGTGATGGGAGATGGGTAGCCATAGAGAGGATGTCAAGAATGCTTCTCTTTGGGAGTGGTGTTTGAGCTAAGTCCTGAACACTAAAAAGAAAGCCACATGAAAATATTTAGAACACTGTTGTAGACAGAGAATCAGCAGAAGGAAAGATGCTGAGGCAGGAAAGGTTTAAAAAGTTAAAGACCAAAGGTTGTAAAGCCACAAAGGTTTTGAATTATTTTTGCTCTGCATTATAGGTAGCTATTGAAGAATTTAAGCAAGAGGGATTTTCACTTTATGTTATCAAAGACATATGTAAACATTGTTCTAAGAACTTTAAAATGACTTTTTCTTCAGCATAATTATTAATTTCACTCATTGGCATTACAGTGTATATTTGTTTACTTTTTTGTTTCCTACATCGATAAGCAAATTCCGTGAAGGCATAGGTTGTTGTCCTTCTATATTGCTGCTGTATCACCAAGGTCTATAATAGCACTTAGCACATAGTAGATGCCCAGTAAATATTTCAGAAAAAAATGAATAAAGAAATGAATGACAAAGATCCAAGAAGAGAAAGATTTTGGAGATGAAAATCTAGTGTCTGTTTTGGCTAGGTTGAGCATGAAATATACTATCAAACACATCCATGAAGATGTCAAGTAAGCAGTTGATTATACGAGTTTGGAGCTCAGAGAAACCAAGACCAGAGAAATAAATTTTGAAATTATTAACGTACAGATAGCCATGGGACTTAGCGAGATAGTTGAAACAACTGAAAGAATAATTCAGGTAATAACAACAATAATATCATTATGTATCAAATACTTAGGACATGCCAGAAACTCTGCTGGAAAGGCAAAACCCTTCTCTCTACTTGGATCGGATCTCTCTTCTCATTTTATTTTATTCCTCAAGTAGTACCTTACAAGCCATAAGAGGTCATCATTTAAAAAATAATTTGAATGGAAAACTTCCAAAATAATCAACCTTATCCCAAACATGAAAGCTTTGACTCCTTGAGAGCACAGAAGACACTGTACCTTTTAATGTCATAATAAATAAAATAATGGGCCCGAGTCTGTCTTTGGGAGCAGCAAAAATGGACATTAGCAGAATTCATTAATAACTGTCCTCTTCTGGGTCAGAGGCTACATCCATGCATTAAACGAATATTTCACTTCATGAGATTTTTAACACTCTTCGCTGACCTCAATTCTCTTCCGTTACCCATACGAAGATCTCACTGAAAATCTTTTCTTACGGGTTGTATATTTTTTGTCTTTACCTTCATAGCAAAAGACATCTTCCCTGCTATTCCCCGCAGTTCTGAGGAAGAAGACCACAGGCGCGATTTCCACTAACTTGGGAAAATACTTGAACGATGCCCAAGGCCATTCAAGGGAATGAGGGGATTTAAGGACCTGTTTATATGGTCATTATAATCTAACTGCTATTTTTTGTGACAACCCAGTAAGCTCCATAAACTTTATGTGTCCTCTCTCACAGACCTGCAAACTCAAGTGAGTCATCTGCAGAGAGAGACAGAGCACCGGAGAGGGAACTAGAAACACTCCCTCCCGTTTATGTTGCTGCTTCTCCTTCAGTGACGTACACAGTAGGTCAGAGTGTGTTTCTGTGCCCATCCTGGTCCTGGAAGGTTCTGGATTCTGGGGCCTGTCTGGACTCAGTCAGATGTTTGATGGCTTCGTGGCATCTTGCCGAGCATTTACTACATTGGATTTTTTTAAATATGTAAAACCTCCACTGTTTGACCATCCCACATTATACCACTTGTCCCAGAACAATGATGACCGGTGCTCCTTTTGTGCTTAAAAAATGACCCCTAGTGGGCAAGAAACTAGACGACTGTGCTACTAATTTGGGGTCTATTCACGTTCACTCCAGCTTGGGCACAGTTAATCCCAACACCAAGCGAGCTTCCCAGTCCCAGGAAGGGAATTCTCCACCATCACAGACTTCAACAAATGGAATCTCAGTTACCAGGTTTCCTTAAGTGCCAGAAAAGACCTGATTTCCAGAATAATGTGAGAAGCACATATTTCCCTCGATCCTTTCTCGAAAGGTCACAGCATGCCACATATCTCCTTAGAGCATCTCTGGTTTGGAGGCAACACTCTGATTTACATAATCTGCATGTATTTGTATTTATAAATGAAGTTCTGTGGCCCATCGTGGCTTCTCTGCTGAATAAATATTACAAATACTCATTTCTAATAAGGTGATGTTTGTTTTTCAAACCAGTGGTTAGGAATCAACAGCCTAAGAATTGAAACAGATCTAGAAGTTTGTTCAACCGATAAAATGCAAGGTTGGAAACAAAGGGTCAAGGCAATCACCCTAAACAACTTGTTATTCCTTGGAGGATGCCATCTGTTGCCAAATGTTTGCTGTGACACAGTTATTTTCTCTGTTTCACTGTTCTCTCTGTATGAGAACAGGTAGAATGGGGAAGTACATTTAAGAGAAGGGGACTTCCTCTCCGCACACGGCACACTCCATATGTGCTGGTGCCCGTGGCAACGTACTTACAATGGCAACTTAGCTTTTATTGGTAATGCATTTAATTTTTTTCTACAGGCTATCCATCATAGCTCCTCTTACATGTAGTAATAATACAATATCAACAGCAATAACTAACATTTATACAATGCTTACCATGTGCCAGGTGCCGCTCTAAGTAAACACTATAAAAGTATTAGCTTTCATTCTCACTAACTCCCTGGGCAGCTGGCACTGTTATTATCACCGATCTACAGACGAGGAAGCGGAGGCTTTCAGGCATTCTGCGGCTTGTCCGTGCCCACGCCGCTAATAGGGGCAGAACTGGGACCCAAACCAGACAGCCTGGCTCCTGCACGCCACTCAGCTTCTCTTTTTTATTCCCTGCTTACTTTAGGTCTACCTTCCTCCTGAATTTACCTTCATTTTATAAAATAACATAATAATAATAATGACCAAAAAATAAGCAATGAAGAAAAATGAAGATAAATGCCTTACTTATGCCATTGTCCCCTGGCAGTTACGCTGGTGCTGGGATTTCAGGCTGTTCCCGTCTGGTGGGCCACGTGAGACTCTCACATCCTAGAGGCCCCTCTCCCTCAGCTGCAAATTATATGTCTATAAAATTGACGACTAACACGTGAGCAGTATTTGGGAAGTTGCTTTTGGAAAAAGTGTGAATGCTCGGAAAGGTGAGCCAAGGCATGCCCTGGAAAACAGCATCGTGTGAGCTGTAAAAGCTTAAAACCCACCTCCTTCTGCTATTGTTGGAACTTATCTGACTGTGAAGGAGAATCAGTGAAATGACAGGCAGGAAATAGAGTGGCTAAAACCCCCTTATGACATTTTCCAAAGGACTCTGAAGCGCAAATATTATAAAGGGAGAGGAGGAATGATATTGTTGGAAACATTGAATTTGGGGAGTGCTTTGGGTTAGGTCTTTAAGATCTACATGGGAAAATGTTTTAAATGAAACTGCTGTGAGCTGACCTTCCTATATAAAGTTCGGTGAATTAATTAGTTTCAAAGTCCATCCATTTAGTTACAGTGTGAGTGGTATAATAGAAAGCATAACTTTCATAGAAGTATTGTGTAAGTAGCATACGAGGATTTTTTTAAATTTATAAGCTACGTATCTGTAGTGCTTCATAAACACGAGTGTGACATCTGGCTGACGAGAGCATTTCACTTTACGTCTTTGCCGTGCTGCGAGGACAGCCATCATCTTACCTGCCTTTTATCGCGATTCGGTGGCACTTCGGAGACGTCAATGAAACACATTTGTAAACATAACCCAGATTCCATCCCTGATGGGAATGAAGAAGGCTTTTTCACCCTGACAATGAAATGGAAAGCTCCGCAAGAAACAATCGAAAATTATCAGGACTGGAAAAAAACACTTTCCGAAGGAGTAACTCCTTATTTTCATCGTGATCACTGCCGCGCTGTACAGTGGCAATGACTAGAAAACGGCCATTTAAAAATGGAAAATGTATTAGTGCCTAAATTCATACTCCTTAGAGCTATAAAACCATATCTTTTTATAATATTGTGATTTGTAGTCCACACAATAATGATATTAAGGTTGCACGATAAACTGCATCGAAAATCAATATCACAAATCTTGATAATTTACTCAACAGATGGGATTAATGACAGAATTCTCTGTGCACCAAAAGTAAGACATTTTTAGTGCCTAATCTTTTAGTAACTAAGAGTCAACATCTTCCTCATTCTAGCATACTTATAAATTTCTTAGGAATAACTATTACACATCTCTCAGTCTCCACTGCTATCAGCTGAAAACCAGGTCTAGTTCTTCCTCTAAAAGGCCCAGTCAGACGTGGACAGACCTGAGAGGTCGGTTCCATCCAAGCCTACTAAGTATCAGCCACGTGATGTCGTGTCCTGAAGAAACCCTTGGCAGGGTCACCAATCAGACTCAGGTGTGGACACTCACTAGTTATCATTTATAAACTCATCTCCCATGGACAAGCACTTTGGGAGCCCGATTTCTCAATCACACAAAGTGGAACTAAAGATGTATCAATAGTAGTTTTTTTATCTGCTTTTGGGGTTTTGGTGAGGTTGAAGTAGAATAATATAACTAAAGCAGTCTTTAAACTGTAAAACTCCAAATGTTAACTGTTAGAATTGATACCAACTAGAAAAGAATTCATATCTTTTTTTAATCTTTCTACCCCTTTAGTGAGTATTCTTGATAAGGTTGATTTTTAGAGAAGGATTTAATAACAAAAACAAACAATAATAATAACCTTAAAGATTTAGAGGTTATAAACACTTCTATATACACTTATCTTATTGTATCCCCATAGTAACCCATAACCCACGGAGAAGTCAGGTGTTATTATTAGCATTTGGTTTTACAGATGAAAGCATTAAGGTTCAATTGGGCTTTTAAAATTGCTTAAGAAAACTCAGGAAGAAGTGGATCCAAATCCCCTGTGTTTATCCTACCCCACACTGCCCAGATTTGACAACATCATATATCATTACATTTCATTTGGGTTTAGTGGGAAGGGGAAAAAAACCTTTTTTGGCAATATTTGGAAGTATCTGAATGCAGCGGCACAGACGGTCATCAATCCTGACCGTGTGGGGTTCTCAGCCACGACGCGCAAGTAAAAGATGACCGCACCTGGGCCAAGCGGCCCCAGACATCCCTTCGCTCTTGCTCCAGGAGCCTCTGGGTTCATGTATGAGTTTTCTCTGCTCAGAACTTAGTGGATATTCAACAAATCTTTGTTAAATAAATCTAGTCTTTAGAGTAGGAGTAATTTCAAACATTTTTCTCTGTGGTTTTTTTATACCTGAAAAGAAAGAGAAATCACTTAAAGGAAAACTAATGTTGAGGCTCATTTGTGCCTTTGAGACTGATTTTTTTTATCAATAAAGTAGAGATAATAACACTTGATGGCAAGATGCTTTGTGTGTGGAGTACTAAGGATGGGCCCAACATCATCACTATTGTTCTTCTGTGTCTTCTCTTATTACTGTAGAGTTGTTAGGTGGGGTTTTTTGCCTAAGAAAAAAAGAGAAAGAAGCCTAAAAATTGCCAAGACAGATTCCATTTCTTTAAACCTCATTATTTTGGAATGTAATTTTGATTCTCATTATCAGGAGAAAACAGCACAAACTGAAAAGATTTTTCTTTAATCATTCAATTCATTGCAACATTTCCTCAAAGGAAAGAAAAGTCAATAACAATGTTCAAATGTGGCAATTGCAGAGAAGTAAAGTGCAAAGGTGCCTTTGCTCCTTGTTCACTTAATCAGGGTGCTCAGTTGTTCTTCTGCAAAACAACCTTTCTTGTTCAAGTTTTGCTTTGACGAGCATCCTCGAGATTGGCAGGATAAAGGAAGTAATCAACTAGGACTCTGTTTGCAAATCTTTCTATGCCTTTATTTTAAGATAACCCTCCTGATTAGAGATTCGGTGGGAGTAAGCCACAGAGAGTGAATGGAAGATACAAAATTTAAACTCATTCAAAGGTTTAAGAAGGCAGGGTTTTTGTTTTTTGTTTTTGTTGTTTTGAGACATATGGAAGAGAGGGGTGGTGATTTTTAACAGAACACAAAACTAGAAGAAAATTTGCCAAAATGCTCAGGTCGATTCTCAGCAAGGTCAATATGGATGAATAGCATAAAAGTCTATGAGATTCCATCCTTAAAAGTGGATGCGTGGACTTTCCTGAAAGGAGAAGCAGCATTACTTTTACTGGCCTCTGTTACAGCTGCAGTCTCATTCCTGCCTGTGTGAGATTGACATTAGACTGCTTAAAATAAGCTCTATTCTCAGCACGAAGTCTGGGTCCCAATTCCAGCTGTACCACTTACTGTGTGAAGTCAGCTGTAAAGAAACCCACCATTACAATGGGGTCAGTACCCTCTTAGAAGGTTATTAAAAGACTTGTAGGAAACATGCTAAAAAAAAGTTCTTAGTAAAGGACCTTGTGTACAGTAAGTGTTCAACAAGAGTAGTAGCGACTAGGGTTAAGCAGGTGCATATCTTTTATCTTGATGACTGAATTTTTTGATGCTCCCGCAAATTTTGTCACCAAGGCAAGTGCCTGACTAGTGTTAGTCTTGGATGCTAATTAATAGCAGCTAATATTGCAATTATTAGGCAATTTACCTTGCACCTCCCTGTGTCCCCAGCTCCTGAGACAGACCTCACAGCAGGTGCCCAAGTCACACTTAGTAGTTTGAGAAGGATGGTGAGTGAGGATTATAGCACCCAACTTTTCTAGTTAAAGATATTAATTAAAATATATCATTTTAAAAACTGGTTTATTTCTTGCTAATTTTATCTAACTGCCTAACTTCTATATTTTATACACTTTAAGAAAATTAAGGGGGTTTTAATTCCAAATTATACAAAAACCAAACAATATTCAGATTTAGAATTTTTATGGCTTTGGGATATATGGATCATAGAGTGTTGTCAGAATATTATATAAACTCTATGTGGCTAATTAATATAGGTTTAAAATGGTAGAGTAAAAAGGAAATACATTCTATAAAATGTATTTGGTGAATAGTATAATGTATGTATGTTAATATCAAACATTCGTGTCTCTTGTTAATGAAGATCATAATAGTAGCTAAAAAGAGAAAAATTGTTTGATATTTGTAAACCTTAGAAATATAAATTTATTCAGAAAAAATATATCAGTTATCCTTTTTTATCATCTATTTTACCTTTTTTCAAAGAAAGCAATTTAAACATGGAAAGGACATAGAGAAGAATGTGCCTACCAAATTGCAAGTTGTTGTTGACATAAAAAGCATGCGGGGGAAAGCGTGTTTTCTGTTTATATTTCTGGCCTCTGTGCCATCGGAGCTGACTTTCTCCAGCAGAGATTCGTGATACTATTTGCCTTTCAGATAAATGTATTTCCTTTGCTATTCTTTTGACTTCTCCCATGACAGTATACAGTCCCAGTGACTAATAGTAAAAATTATTTCCTAATTGGAAAGATTTAATTTGTATTAAAATCTGTGAGAATGGCTGTTCAAACTAAAGTCAGTATAAGACAAAAATGAGCCTTCTTAAAGAAATCATAAATCTTTAGAAACAAATCTCATACAAAATAGGTCACAAAATGTCACTAAATTTGCTCTCTGACTCTGGTAAATTGGCATATGTCTTGAAAAACTGAGGACAGCAATTCTTATTAAAAGTACAGGTCAGCCTGGCACAGGCCGACGTTTTCCATCGTAGCTGGGTGGTTTGTGTTGCTCATTATTTATTCACAGTAAGCAGGGGAGGGAGAGTAAACTGACCTCACCTTGGACCTCAGATGGCTTAAAATGTCAGGGATGTGGTGTGGTTCTCGTTGCAGGGAATAAATAATTGCAAATTGTGTTAGCCAAGGTTCGCCAGGGAAACAGAACTAACAGGACATAGAGAGAGAAACACAGAAAGAGATTTACTGTGAAGGATCGGTTCACATAGCGATGGAGACTGAGAAGTCCCACGATCTGCTGTCTGCGAGCTGGAGGCCCAGGAAGGCCTGTGGTGTGAGCTCCAGTCCAAGCCCAAATGCCCAAGAGCGAGGGCACCAATGTCTGAAGGCAGGAGAAGATGGATGTCCCCACTCGAGCAGAGAGCAAACTCTTCCTTCTCTGATCTTTTGCTCTACTCGAGGCCGTCAGTGGATTGGAGAATGCCCACCCGCATTGTGAGGGTGGGTCCTCTTTACTCAGTCTACTGATTCAAATGCCACCCTCTTCCAGAAACAGCCTCCAGACACACCCAGAAACAGTGTTTTCCCCGCTGTCCAGGCATCACTTAATCTCATCAACTGGACACACAAAATAACCATCAGGGAGATTATTTCCACTCCTAACATAGAGAAAGCAGAAGATCAACAGCATACAAAGGATTAAAGCACAGGTAGTTGAAGCCCCTACAGCTGCAGCAAACATGTTTTGATAATATCTAAGGCCAAGCCATTTAAATAAAAAAGAAAACAAAATGCTCTTCTCTGTCCCTTGCAAACACTGTTGAAGAAGCTAATACTCCTCTGTATAGCTTCTGAGCGTCCAAGGGTGGGCTTGGGCCTACTTAGAAGTGGCCCTGAGCCAAGAACAGAGGAATTTCTCAGGATGAATACATCCAAATTCTTTCGCCAGGGCAACCATCTTCTGGCTTTTACACAGTCAGGTCATCTTCATAGAATTTTCATGAAACATTTGATTTCAGACATGAGGAAATCTTAACCATTTATTTTTTTAATATCACTAACTTCTTTTTTGTAAAACATAAAATTTAACAGAAACTTTTAAGATTTCACATTTTACAAATTTATAAACAATCAAATTATTTACCTTATTTTTAAAACTATATTTAGGCAGGCTAATACTTCATCCAAAATATGTCCAAATTTTTCACCATTATCTCTAGAGAGCAGTGTATTATTGGAGTATATTAAGTACGACCCTCACCCTCCGACACCAACAACTCTGGGTGAGATATACACATAAACAGAAAATACCAAGGTCAATAAAAACACTAACAAGTCAGAACTAGCAGAGCATATATGTGTGCATGTGAGGATATAAATTCCATACTCCAAAAAAACTAAATATTTTGATTCCCTTATTCTTGCCATTTTAGACATTTATATTTTAAACATATAAATATATATCTTCCATATATTAAGGTCATGCACATTCTCACAAACTGGCTCTTGGGGGTACTGGCCAGGCACCAGCACGTGCGTTAGCTTAAACCATAAGAAATTGTTATTATTTTTAAATTATGATAAGAACACTTACCATGACCCCTTCACACATGTTTGCATGAATAATACCATGTTGTTACTATAGGCACAGGGTCGTACAGCAGATCTGTAGAAGTATTCGTCTTGTATAACTAACACTTCATTCCCACTGACCAGCAATGCACCGTCACCTACCCCGCCCCATGGCAACCACCATTCTACTCTTGGCTTTTATGAGTTTGACGTTGTTGGATTCCACGTATAAGTGAGGTCACATCATATTTGTTTTCAACTCCTTTGAGTGACACCAACTAGTGTGATTGATGGATCATGTGGTAAGGGTATGTTTAGTTTTGTAAGAAACCACTAAACTGTTTTTCAAAGTAGCCAAAACACTTTGCATTCCCACCAGCAATGAATGAGAGTTCTTGTCCCACACCCTCACCAAAATTCAGTGCTGTCAGTGTTCTGGATTCAGGCCATTCTAATAAGGGTGTGTGGTATCCTATCGTTGTTTTAATTTGCACTTCCCTGATGACATGGGATGTGGAGCATCTTCTCATGTGCTTGTTTTCCATCTGTATATCTTTTCTGGTCAGGTGTCTGTTCAGGTCTTTTGCCCATTTTTTAATTGGATATTTGCTTTCTTATTGCTGAGTTTTAAGTATTCTTTATATATTTGAATAACAATTTTGACCAGATATATGTTTGCAAATATTTCTCCCAGTATATGGCTCATCTTTTAATCCTCTTGAAAATGCCTTACAATTTCTAGCAGGTGTGAGGTGATAAATCAGGTGTTCGAAAGAAATTAAAGCAGACATAGGTAAACAGAAAGACATCCTGCATTCATAAATTTTAAAAAATCAACATTTTTAAATGTCCATACTGTCCAAAGTGACATACAGACTTAATGTAATCCCTACCAAAATTCTAATGAAAATTTTCACAGAAATGGGAAAAAACATCCTAAAATTCATAGAAACACACAAAAGTCCTTGAATAGCCAAAGCAAGCTTAGGCAGAAAGAACAAAGCTGGAGGCATCACACGGCCTGATTTCAAAATGTACTACAAAGCTATAGTAATCAAAACAGTACAATACTGGCATAAAACCAACTATATAGACCAATGGAACAGGACAGAAAGCTCAGAAATAAAGCTGTGTATTTACAGTCAACCGGTCTTCAATAACAGTGCCACAAACTCACACTGGGGAAAGGTCAGTCTCCTCAACAAATGATGATGGGAAAATTGAATATGTACATGCGAAAGAATGAAATCGTACCCTCATCTTACACAAAAATCACTCAAAATGGATTAAAGATTTAAACCTAAACCCTTAATTTATAAATCTCTTAGAAGAAAACACAGAGGGAACAATTCATGGCATTGGTCTAGGCAATGATTTCTTGGATATAACACAAAAGCACATGCAACAAAAGTAATATGGACAAATGGCATCACATCAAACTAAAAAGCTCCCACACAGCAAAGGAAAGAGTTAACAGAGTGAAGAGACAGCCCACAGAATGGGGAAAAAATAGTTGTAAACCATGTATTTGGTAAGAGCATCATATCCAAAATGTATAAGGAACTCCTGTTCAATAACAAAAAAATAAATAACCCTATTAAAAAATAGGCCAAAGAATTGATTCGACATTTCTCAAAGGAAGACATGCAAATGGCCAACAGGCATGCAAAAAGATGTTCCACATCACTAATTACCAGGGAAATGGAGATTGCTAACATTTTAAGTGTGATACAATTAGCTTCTAATCTCTTAAGGCGTCAAGAATGGAACACAGAAATCTGGCTCATTTGTAGTGACAGAGTTCCTATGATGACATTTGTTGGTAGTTATTTCTATCCAACTCTGCTTGTCTCAAAGAATAGCTAGATTACAAGTGTTCTTTTTTCCTAATATCCCCAATCTATTAGTGTCTCTACCCTGAATATACTTCAGACCTGCCCTTCAATGCCAACATGAAGCAAGGGTTGTAAAATTGTTCCTTAACCTGCCAGGATCTTGCACATGTACAGAAAGCCTGGTGTCACACGTTGGACTTGTTACCCATCAGTTTGAGAACACCTTCCTCATAGTTCACTCACTGGACAGGAGAGTGGGTAAAGGTATAATGTTTCTCTGCAGTTCATACTAAAAACATGAAACAATCCAATTAGGAAGATGGATGATGGTTCCTCTGCTATAACTAGCCAATGTGAGCAACAAAATATCCAACAAAAACTTATATATTATAGTTTATGCACCCTGAAATGTCAGAGAAAATTTCTGAGAATGTGGTTTGCACAATGTATTGATGCAGAAAGCAATGCAGTGCTATGTTTTATTTTTACCATGAGAACATTATGCCCATACTACAGATACATAAACAATAAAAAATAACAACCACCACCAGGTAGTATGGATTCTGTTCAACAAATGACTTAGCATCTGTTCCATATCTATCATTAACCTGCCATCCAAGACCACGACCCTCAATTTTACCGGGCAACAATACATGGCCACCCTCTCCCCAGCAAGATCAATCAAGAAGAAAGAGACCATTTCCTAATATTAGGAATGAATAAAAAGACATCATTACAAATTCTGTAGATATTAAAAAGAAAATGAAAGGATACTATAAATAACTTTGGTGGTAATAAATTTTTAAATTCAGATAAAATGAGCAAATTCCTTGAAAAGCGCAGTTTACTGAACTGACCTAACAAGAAATGGAGAAGCCATATAGCTCTAACTATTCAATAAATTGAATCTGTAGTTAAAGTCCTCTCTACAAAAATAGTTTTCTAGGTCTAGATGGCTTCAAAGACAAATTCTTCAAAAAGTTCAGAGAATAAAAAATACCAATCTTAAACTGTTTTAGAAAACAGAAAAGAAAAACACAACTAATTTGATAGGAGCAAAATACCTTTAATACCAAAATACAACAACAATATTAAAAGAAAGGAAAATTGCAGCTGTGGTATCTTATAAATATGAACACCAAATATCCTAAAGAAAGTATTAACGAATGGAATTCAGCAATATATAAAAGGCTTCACCACAATTCAGTGGAGAAAGGAAAATCTGTCTGATAAATTATGTGGAATCAATTGGGTATTGATGTGGGGCAAAAAAAAGGATTTTGATCCATACACAAAAGTCTATTTGAAATAGATCTTAGACCTAAATGTAAAAGCTAAGAGATTCGAGTGTCTAAGGAAAACATAGGAGAAGATCATCATAATTTGGGACTAAAAAAAGATTCATTAAACAATATACAAAAGTCACTAACCATGTAACAAAAAGATAATGAAGTAATCTTTATTGGAATTAAGAACTTCTGTTTTTATATCCTAAAAGGCTCATAAAGTAAAATATAAAAAGAACTTCTACGAGACAATAAGACATAGACAGAAACTCCAATTAAAAAATGGTTTTAAAAACTTGAATAAACTCTTCCAAAAGAAAGTATCGAAATTGTTAATAAACATATGAAACAGTGTTCGACATCACTTGGCAGTGTGGCCCTAACTACGCTTTGTTCCAAACTGTCTTTTTTAGGATGTTTGTATAGTAAACGGTCTTGGAAATAGTGTCTCCTTCCGCAGCAAAGGGCAGGCATGCTTCTTACCCAAAAGGAACAATCCAGACTTCCTAAGCTCAGAGTTTCCCTCTTAGAGCAACAACTCACTGGACATCTTGGCATCATCTGCCTTTTTCACATCACCCTGTGGAAATTGGAAGCCAGGGGACAAGCACAAAAGTTGTTGATACTCTGGCTATTACCATCTCTCTAGAAAATTGCCTTCATCACCAACTCAAATCTTGGGTGAAACTTTGGCAGGACACACCATCGGCTTGCCGCAAGGGCAAAGCCTCAGAACCTTCACAGTTCGTGACAACTATTCAAGAAACCTTTGTGTCAGTGTCGCTAAAGCTCAGCGTGACCTGCCAATCCCACCCTTGGGTATGTACCCAACAAAAATGAGCATTTATGCCTACCAAAGGACATGCACAAAAATGCTCATGGCAGCTTCACTCGTAACATTCCAGATGGAAAACAAACAAAACATCCATCAACCCAGATTGCTTAAATAAATCATGGTATATTCATACAATGACATATCACACAGCAAAGAAAAGAAATAAACAACTGATACATGCAGGAACATGGGCCAATCCACAGACGTCAGTAGAAAGAAATGTATTCTATGATTCCTAATAAAAATAAAATTCAAAATGAGGCATAATAATATGTGATGATAGAAATCTAAACAGTGGTTACTCTGGAGGGCTGTACTGAGTGGGATAGGCATGAGAGAGCCATCCACACACTGGAAGTCTGTATTTTATACATAAAATGTACACATATGCAAAATGGCATGTAATTGTAGAGTTCAGGCTTCTGTATTTAATCTCAGTTATGACTCAATTTAAAAGGAAAACCTAACATGGAAAACAAAGGAATGAAAATGTAAAGAATACCCTTGATGCCATTTCTCACCTGTCCAGATGTACAAGTGTGACCTGCTACTGCCAAGCCTATGAGGAAAGAGAAGCCCTCATACAGCCCAACAGAGGTGCAAAAGGAGTCAACAGCTACGGAGCCTAAGTGACAATATCTATCGTAATTCCAAATGCATATGCATATATCCTTTAACCCAGACATCCAATTTCTGGGAATTGATCACACATAAAATATTGTGTGTATAAAGTCATTTATTGCAGGATTGTTGGTAATAACTAGAAAAGGCCTGTGGACCTCCCAAATGTCCATCTCTAGGAAACTGATTAAACACATTCTGATAGCACCATACAATAAAAAGCTATTCCACTGCAGAAGAGAACGAAAAGCTCCCTGCCTGCTCGTGCAGAAAGAGCTCCAGGGTAAATACTCCAGTGAGAAGAGCAAGGTGCACACAGCATGTAAACAAACGTGCTACTTGTGTTTAAGAAAGGAAAGATGAGAATGTCTTTTCCCATGTGCCTTCTTGCACAGAGATGCACAGAACAATCAATAAGAACCGGCTGCCTGTGCGGGGAGAAGAGAGTAGGTGGCAGAGGCGGGAACAGTACTGCTCAGTGTGCATTTGGTAGCATTATTCCGATCTGCAAGCAAGATGATTGTGTCACCTAACCAAAATCTTAAATTTTTAAAATGGCACTGGCTTAGGTGGCTCTCTGTATGAAAAATAAAATAAAATTAGATCTTTGTCTCATACCATAGCCAAAATAAAACAAAATCTGTAGAAAACAAACTTTAAACTTTGAAAGGAAATATAGGAGAACATTTTTGTAACACCAAGGCAAGAAAGGATTTCTTTGAAATATATAAAAACAAATCAAATATGGAGGAAAATATTGCATTAAATTTAAAACATATTAGATAAAAAGGCACCATAAGTAAATTAAAAAGAAAACCAGACTGCTGGATGATATTTGTAATGTGAATAAATCACCAAATATTCTTACACAGAATACTTAAAGAACTCCTTCAAACCAATAAGATATAGACAAACAACCCAAGAGAGAAATAGGCAAAAACATAAACAAGCAATACAGAAGGAAAGACATTTGAATGGCCAATTAACATATGGGGAAAAAGATAATAGTGGCAATAATCTGGAAAATGCAAGATAAAGCAAAAACAAGACGCAGAAAACACTTGTCAGATAAGCAAAAATAAGAAGCATGATGACTACAAATATTGATTAGAATGTGAGAAATGGAATTCTTGCATTTTGTAAAATGGCACTAACAGTTTTGGGCAACTTGGTACATCTGGCAAAGTTGAAGTTGCACATAATTTATGGTCCAGTGATTCCACTTCTGTGGGTCTAACCTAGAGGAATTCTCACATAGGGGTGTAAAGAGACCCGTCCACCCCAATAAAGTAAAAGCAACTTAACTATAACGCAGTGGGGGAATGGGTAAATAAACTGTGGTCTGTTCATTCAACAAAACACTATTAACAGTTAAATGAATGTACTGTAACTACAAGTATCAACATGGATTAATCCTAAAAACATTTTGGGATCAGAAAAGAGGAAGTGAGTCCCAGAAGGTGATGTATGCTGTGATGTCATTCGAGTGAAAATTCCAGAACATACCAGTTTGCATGAAATCCATTTGGGCACATACATGTGTGATCAATATGGCAATTAGAAGGAGGCTTACTAGAAATCAACCTGAAAATAGCAGCCGCTCGTGCAGGACAGTAACCCAGTGGGGTTTATCCACCCATTTAACAAATGGCCAGGAAGCGCTTACTGCACCCCAGATGCTGCTCTGGGTGTGGCGATGCTGTGCTAAACGAGGCGAAGTCATGGAATTCTATTCCAGGGCAGGGACTGCGCGCGACACAGGGAATATGCAACATGGGGCCGTGTTTATGAATACAGCGACGTGTGGGCGGCAGGAGGGGTGCACAGTGGCCTGCAGGCGCTTGAGAAGCTCTCGGGGAGGAAGTGCCTCCGAGCACGGAAGGGAGGGAGGGGGGAGTCCGTGGAGGCCGGGGGACCGGAGTCCAGGCAGAAGCCCCCAGAGCGGGAATGGGACCGCTGGGCCCAAGGGGCAGGAGAAAGGCCAGTGGGCCTGGGCGGCTCACGCTGTTTCTGAATGTGACGTGGGCAGGCCCCTGCTGGGATTCACTTCTCCAAACATCACTCGGTTGCTGTATGAAGGACTGACTGTGGGAGGGCCAGGGTGGAAACAGGGAGACCGCCAGAGGCCAGCACAGGCATCTGGGAGAGAGGGAGCCACGGCGAGGAATAGATTTGGGATAAATGTTGGAGGCAGAGACACGAGGACCAGCAGAAGGGAAGAGAGGAGTGAGGGAGAGACCTGTCTAAGACGTGAGTGCCTTTACTGAAGCGGGGAGGGTCGAGGCTGGGGATGAACAATCCAGGAAAATCCAGGGCTCTGCTTTCTGGGGAATCCAGGGTGGGCAGCAGAGTCTCCACCTCATCAGAAACATTTAATTTCTTCATTTAAGAGTTGTGAGGCAAAGAGGGAAAAATACTAACACGTTAAGAATCTCAGAAACTTTCAGTATGTTAAAAATATGTCATTTTTAACAAAAAGAATGGCTGAGCTAACAACAGAGCAATAATTTCCTGTCTGTGACCACCTGACTTTGACCTTTAGCTACATGAACATGCCCCTGTCCACAGGTGCGTGAATTATAATGCTATTTCTACTGAAGGAGGAAAAGGCAGAGGAGGAAGTAGAGGAGGAGGAGGAAGAAGTAGAGGAGGAGGAAGAGGGGAAAGAAGTGGGGGAGGAGGAGGAGGAGGAAGAATTGGAGAAGGGGGAGGAGGATGAGGAGAAGCAGCCGGCCTGGGATGGCTATTCCAACCGGTGTCCTCGAATCAGCAGTTCGAAGCCGCAGGGAGAGTGGATGAAAGCTGGTGGGCAGCGCTTCTGTGAGATGCGCTCTCCGATGCTGGTGAGCCTCATCCCTGCACCTTCTCTCATTCCAGTGTCAGAAATCAATTCCATCCCGCCCTGTGCTCATGACCCCGTAGAATCCCACCAGAAGTGCTCACAGCCCTGTTTGTAAAGCCACATCTGGTTTACTCTCCTACTCACAAAGCGGAAGGCTGCACAACAGCACAATGGTGAGCATGCAGTGTGGTGTCCTTGGCAAGACCTGCACCTCTGTGCATCCCACTGTCCTGTCGAGAGCAGTAGTGCCTGTCTTGGGAGGTGTTATTAGGACGTGTGTGCCTAAAGCTTTCAGCATAGCTCCAGTCGCACAGGAAGCATTTAATAAAAGCCAGCTATCACTGCTACCATTAACAAAACTGCACTCATTATATCTTTCCTGCAGCCAACATCAGTTCGATTAACCAGAAGTATGAGAAAACAAGACCCAACTATGCCACAAGGAGCCCTGGAGACCATGCATCAAGTGTGATCATATCACATTATTTCTCCAGCAGAAAGGACCCTGAATTTGGATTCTTGCTCTGGCTCCATCCACTCCGTGACCTTGAACCAGTCTCTAAGGCGTTCTCAGCGCCAGTCACTGAATCCAGAAAGTCGCTGTCTGCCTCATGTCCTGCCCAGGCGGTACAGATCCAGAGGTCGTGGACATCAGAGCACTGGGAGAGCAGGTGTGAGCCCGTGGTTGGCTGCTCCCCGGTCAGGAAGCGTCTGAGTGTCCTGCAGTGGAATGTGGACAGTTGCCCCAGAAGTGCCTCCAGGGCACGCTGCAGCCTGCAGCTGGGTGCGCTCAGCACTGAAGTGAGGTCAGCAGCCCAGGCTCAATTCCATCTTCCCACAGACCTTCCAACACATGCTTGGAAGTCCCCCTAACTCCTAGCTCCCAACCCCACTCCCTGTGCATGTTCTCTCTCTGCAAAATAAATGCAAAATTCTAGGTACCAATGCCAACGTTACGAGAAAACTGCAGCCAACTACGTAATATGACATGAGCCAAATCTTCATAAATATCAAATTTGGGGTAAATTATTAAATGCTTCTAAAGTCTGTTTCTTCTTCTATAACACGGCAAAAGGGAAATGCAATGTTTAGTATAGAGTTGGAAACATTAAATGTAATGGTGTGGGCGGAACGTCTAGTGTTGTACTTAACATGTGCTAAATGCTTAAGAAACGTGTGTCAGGAAGACCATCTTGGTACTCCTCAAAAGCCTTGCACCGTATTCTCTAATTAGTAATTCATCTTTTCTTTACATTAGGTAACGTACCTCTAAGAACACCTTGTTAAAACCACAATGAAACACCAATATGCATCCACTGCAATGGCTAAAATGAAAGAGAATGCGACAGCAGGCGTTGACAACAATAGAAAGCAACTGGAACATTGGTACACGCAAACTGACGAGGCTGTGGAGAGACAAGTATAAGCCAACATCGGCTTCACCTCCAACCTGGTCATCAGATTACTCCGTAGCCTTCGCAGGCAGCTGGGAGCAGAAGCTGAAGGGGATGAGGTTTGATGCTTTTAGGGTGGGAGAAAGAGGTGCCTTAAGATTGAGAAATATTCAGATCACAGAGACAGAGCAGCTGCAAATGAGTAACAGCCAGGGTTAAAATCCTTAATGATGCTTCTGGTTGCCTAAGGCAAGAGATGGGTGGGAGGAATGTGAAGGACAGGGACAGGCACACGCACTGGCGTGGAAGGGAGGAGATGCGAATTATCTCAAGGGCGTGTAGGCGGCACCTGCTCGCTGTGTCCACACGTGGCTTTTCCTCCGCGAGTACGGACAGAGGCGTCAGTCCCGTAGGATCAGGGCCCCACCCTCGTGACCTCATTGAACCATAACTACCTTCCAAAAGGCCGTGTCTCCAAATACAGCCACATTGGGGGTTAGGATTTCAACGTACGAATGGGGGAAACTGGTCTATAACAGGGATTTAGTGAAAATGCAACAAGAGATAAAAAACAAAAATAGAATGACTCCCAGAATGTCAGACGAGACTATAACTTATTGAAGTTGTTAAAGAAAGACTGAGAATCCAAAGGAAGGTGGTTAATGTCTTTGCCTGGATACTCCAGCTGTTCCCACACAAGTGAAGCTTAAGACCAGAGCTTGCACGCAGGATGTTTGGCCTTGGAAGTGACCTCAGGAAACAGGAGAGGAAAGTGGCAAGCATGAGACAGAAAAGGAGCGAGAGGAGTTGAAATCTGCACTATCGGGCAGGTCATGACAGTGCACATCTGAGCTCACTCACTGGGTCCCTCTGTAGAACGTGCCTCACATCCAAAAGAAGGGACCATTCGTCCACCGTCCCTATGTCCCCGTTGGCAAAGGGCTATCCACTGTAGCATATTAGAGCAATTCCAGGTTTGTTCAAATGTCCCCTGCTGCAGTCAGAGGAGGCCCGGAGCAGAGAGTGGGAAATACAGGGCAGCTGAGGGAGGTGCCCTCGGTCTGGGTCGGAGGAAGTTGGTCACTGCAGCAACGACTGCAGTGAAGTGTGGCCAGGCACAAGTGTTGCCAGATATGGTCCATGGCAGGCACCACTCAGATCCAAGCATCCTTTAATGAGTCCAGTTCAGCACGAAGCCTCCAAGCAAAGACCTGATGTAGGAAGATGTGTCAGATAAGCCACACTTTGCATTGCTGTCCCAGGTCCCAGGCCATATTGATAGTCACCGTCTCCTGTGAGACCTCCTCTTCCAGACTCCCTCAACCCTGGCCAGCACTTGGGCAGCTGGGTTCTTTGCTTCATGGTATGACCCAGGCTCTCATCCCCTAAGGGGCCTGAGCACTTACCAGGCCATGCTTGCTGCATTCTGCCATTTACAGTTATATTCAAACTGGAAGACTCAAGAATTAGGTGCCAGACTGGCCACTGCCCCCGTCCCCCCCGCCCCACATCATGCAATAAACATGCTGGCTGCTGGCGCCTACAGAGTCACCATGCCCACCAACCCTGGAACTAACTCCACCAGCATGGAGAACCCAAATGACCAAGTGGCACTTACATTTGCAAGTTCAGAGGAACCCTTATTGTGTCCTGGGCAGAAGCATTTCTCCCCCTCCCACCATTTCTCCAAGAACCAGGACTTTAATTCCCAAAGAGCCTAAAATTTGCAGGGATTTGGAGCACAAATTCCACCAGTGGGTCACAGGTACTGGATTCATGTATTTTTTTTATTTCAGAATTTTATAGTCAGCCATAAAAAACAAAAAATGGTGACCTAGTATCTTTGTAACAACCGGAATGGAACTGGAGGCCATCCCTCTTAGTGAAGTATCACGAGAACGATTCATGTGTTCTTGCTGCTGAGACACGGCACTGGCTGGGGTGCAGACCACCTGCAGGAAGACAGCTGCCTCCGAGGGAAAGCTTCAATCAGACACCCCTACACTGTGCTCTGGAGGAACGCAGGGTATGGTAAGAACAGTGTATCGAATGGTCACGCGGCCTCGTTTGCATTTCTTTTAGCTCCACACACGGGTCCTTTGATGAGAAGCAACGCTGTGAGATTCGAGGCAAGCAGATACGGCATCCTTCAAGACCCCGAGTGATGGTGCTGGCAGAGAGGGAGGGCGGAGTAAGCCAGTGATGATCTCCCCAACCAGGGCAACGGGCGCCTCCAGTACGCACCTGCCCTAGGTGGACAGCTGGTCCAAAGGGAGGGTGCCGTGCCAGGCTTCACTGATGACAGGAGGGCCGTGCAGCAGTGGTGTGAGCTGAATGGGTTGTGGCTGCAGGGAGCCATGCTGTGCAGCTTACGCCTGGTCTCTGTCCCTATCACCAGGGCCACTTCCTCCATGGGCCCCTTGCTCAAGTGTTGGGAGCCCGGGACAGAGGCTGGCTGACGCCCACAGGACAGCCACCTTGTCCAACAGGTGCCATGTCCCCGTCATGCTCTCTGGTGGCATTAGCATTTCATAAGGGTGTTCATACTGCATTCCCACTGCCATGACCATTCACACTTCTCTTCCCCAAACTTTCCCTCCCAAAGAGCCGAGCCATTCGACACAGGCCGGACCTCTACCCACAGACCCAACCTTGAGCATTTTCACTCCATTCAAAGCGAATGACTGAGATCACTGTTCTACTGCCTGCTGGAAGGGTGTCCCTTCCTCACCTTCCTTCGGAGGCTCCCTGCGTGAGGCTGGAGTGTGGTGGCACCCCACCTCCTCCCAGCAGCAACACATCATGCCCACCCATCTGGGAACCTGACCCCAGTCTTTCTTCCTCCATAAGCTGGTCATAGGAAACCCCCGTGAGGCCGCAGCTGTAAGTAGAGCTATCAGTATTGCAGCGGTTTATGAGACAGTCTGGGCAGCCTGTTCATGTATCTGACAGGACTTCTAGACCTGTCAGAGTGATCCAGCATGATCTCCAGGGGACCATGTCAGTGTGGGAGGTTTGATGGGTCCCCCACCTGGCCTGATGACTGAATGGATCCAATAACACCTAGAACGTGATTCGATGGGTGGATCTGGATGGATATCTTCAGCCATCTCTCAGGCCCCACCGGTGCGATGCTTTTCAAACCATGAGCAGTTCTCTGCTGCAGGAGGCATGGCCTTGCTCCAGGGTTCTTGGGGTCTGCATTAACTCCTGTATTTGGGGCTTTCCAGACTTCTACCTGGCTCCCTTATCCACCACAGATGTCTCTAGAACTGCCGGACTTGCTGAGTCATACGCTGTGATCAACAGAGCAGTCTGCACTGCAGCTGGGCCTGCTGCATAGCTCTGTTTTGTTTCGGGAAGCTTTCAGAACTGGAAGCATTTGGGTCACCAGATAAAGGGGTTGAAGCAATACTCTGCTTCCAAATGCCAAGGAACCTTCCCAGGCAATAGGCCTCTTTATTAGTAGTTAGGAAGGTGAATGCAATAACTTTCCATTTACCCGAAAGACAGTGAGACAAAGTGCTCTAAACTGCTGGCACCTGAAACTTCACCGACGTGGCAGCCACTGACCTGCATGGGCTCCATCTCCCACCTCGTGGCACTGTGTGCACTCGTGGTATTCCAGGGTTTCTAAAGACACCAGTTTGTGAACCTCTGGTTCATTTGCTGAAGTGCGTCCTTGTATCTGGGCTTCAAGGGGGATTCCAGCAGCACCTTAGGACCTGCTCCCAGTGTCCCTGCAAAAATGCTGAATCAAAACCCAAGGGAGAGTGTTCTCATATCCAGAAATTCCCTCCCACGCCACCTTACTCTCTTCCCCAAATGGGACAACACCCTCGAGATTTCCTCCCAGGCATGTTCCTCTGGTTCTTGACGGCACAGCCAGTTGTTCAACATTTCGGGTGGTGGCACTATTTCTTCCTGGTGCAGAAACTTATTTGCCCACTCCTGCATCCTGACCTTGGACATTGGGCTGCTGGCAACGTGGGAGGCAGAGCCAGCTGTGAGGATGGCAAGCCCCTCATACACACCTGTCCCAAGCAATGTCTTTGCAGGGTCGCCAGGTGAATGGAAGACGCTTTCCTTCTGTGCATGGGAGGCAGCTGTTTCTGTGGGACCAGGGGGTTTAGGAGACTGTGGGGCTTTAAGATTGTCATCTATTAAATGCCCTGATCCCAAGTCTCGGAGTACTGTTTTCTCTCCTCTCAGGCTGCTAATGTTGACATTGGAATGAGTCTGTCTTCTCGGTAGCTCTGTCATCCCTGTCACTAAACCCTGAGTCGGTTTCCAGCAGAATCTGCTGTGCAGCCCATGTGACAACGGTCCCCAGGGGTTCTCAATGTCATCTCAACATTGCGATCACATGAGCACCTCTGAAGAACTGCTGCTCAGGTCCCACTTGTAGACATTATGAATTAATTGGTCTGGGATATCACTTGGATCTCAGGATTATATGATTCTAATATGAAACCAAAAATGAGAACTAATGTTGCAGGACTGCCTCGGAAGCCCTCTGGTGTTCACAGTGAACTTCCAATTGATGATTATCTAATCTGAGCCTGTCATTTTTTTTTCCAGGCTTCTCAAGAGCCATTAACAAAATCCAGGTTGCTCCACAATCTCTCTAGTTACCTTCACTCCCCCGCCCTTCAAGGGTCTGACACAGCATAGCCAAAATTGTGTGGTGCAGCTGGACCTCTCCCCAGCCAGCACCCGTGGGAGTCTTGATCGCTGGGACACCCCCGCGTAACAAGGGCTCTGACACTCTACTTTCCACGGCAATAAGGTCTTGTCTCAGTCATCCCAGGGAGTGATTGCTTCTAGAACACCATCCGAGGGCTGCTTTCCCCTCATCTTTTCCAGAAAGCAAAGAGAGAGACAAACTTTGGTGTGGGAAGTTTTTGGAGCCCAGTGATCCGAGGAACAGAAGTGAGGACGAGGCAGAGCAGTGCAGAGAAAAGAGGCAAACGACACCCAGGCAGGTGTTTGAGCTGATTACCAGGGTGGATAACATGGGTTCAACCCTGCTAGGACCCTCCAGAGAATGATGTAGAAGGTGCCTCAGAATCATCCAGAAAAGGAGAGCATCGACCCCCCAGGCCAGATCCTATCTGTGAGCTGTGCCCCAGGAGATGCGGACCCTCCCCATGCAGGGCTTGCAGGTGCGTCCCAGAAGTCCTGGAGCAGGAAGAGAGATATATTTTGTAAACCAGGTGACAGTCAAGCCGGTCGCACCATGTGGAGAGGTTTCCAGAGACGTGAAAGGAGTAAAAATTGAGCAGAGAGGCTGTGAAGAGGTGTACATGGTACCTAATGCAGAAACCAGGAAGTTTCGGAAAGGGAAGCCAGTGACGGGCCAGCACCTCCCGGCCCTGCCTGGCTGTGGCGTCAGGTGCCACCGACCATCCTGACACACCAGGACACTGGACCCAGTAATCGTCCGAGTGTAACTGGGCTTCCCCGTGACCAACTTCAGGAGGAGCACGTACTAGAGAGAATGTCATTTTCTTTTCCCTACGGCAGTTATAATCTTCATTATAAATTAATTAGGGTAATAGGATTTGAGACATCAGGCTCTTATCAACTGTGAGACTGAGTCAGCTATCTTGAGGCTGAACCACACAGATGCAGCTGAGTTTGAGACTGAAATATTTCTGTGGTGGTCAGGAAGAGAGGAGCAGGAAAAGAATTTTCAAAGGGCCAAGTTCCTAAGATTCTAATGAGCAGGAGAAGAGAGCCGGTAAATTGCACTATTTGGCTGATTTGTGCTGGTGGACGGGTAAATCCTGGAATACCTCACGTGAAGAACCCATGTATAGTGATTCCAAGTGTCACTGCCTGAAGTCTCCCCTGAACGTTAGAAGCCAGGCCCAAGAGGTGGCACTATCATCATCATCATTATTGTTATTATTATTATTATTTTAAGAAAAAAGTGAGATCTACCCTCTTAACAAAGATTTAAGTGCACAATACCTTATTGTCAACTTCAGGTACAATGTTGTACAGCAGATTTCTAGAGCTTATTTATCTTGCATAACTGAAACGTTACACCCATTGAATAGCAAGCCCCCATGTCTCCCTCTTCCCAGCCCCTGACAACCACCATTTTTCTCCCTCTTTCTATGAGTCTATGTAGATACCTAATGTAAGTGAAACATAGTTCTGTGACATAGTTCAAACATAGTTCTGTCCTCAATGCTCATCCATGTTGTCAATTACGACAAGATTTTTAAGGCCGGATAATATTCCATTGTGTCTACATACCACATTTTCTTTATCTATTCATTTCTCAATGGATACAGGTTGTTTCTTTATCTTGGCTATCGTGAATAATGCAGCAATGAACATGACAGTGCTCATAGCTCTTGGAGATTCTGATTTCAGTTCTTTTGGATGCATAGCCAGAAGAGAGACTGCTGGAGCATAAGGAAATTCTATTTTTAATTTGGGGGGAACCTCCATAATGTCTCCCACAGTGGCTGTACCATTTTACATCCCCCCCAACAGTGTATAAAAAGGGTTACAATTCCTCCACATCCTTGCCTATACTTGTCTTTTGTTTTTTTGATAATAGCCATCCTAACAGGTATAAAGAACTATTTCATTGTGGTTTTGATTTGCACTTCCCTGACGATTAGTGACAGTAAGCACCTTTTCAAACACCTGTTGACCGTGTGAATGTCATCTTGAAATAAATGTCTGTTTCAGTTTTTGGCCCATTTTTCAATCAGGTTATTTGAGTTTTTTGCCATTGAGGTAATGGATATTAACCCCTTATTATAGATAATAATATTTTGCAAATACTTTCTCTCATTCCATAGGTTCCCTTTCACTCTGTCCATTGTTTCCTTTGCTGTGCAGAAGCTTTTTAGTTTGCTCTGGCCTCCTTTGTCTATTTTTGCTTTTGTTGCCTATGTTTTGGGAGTCACAGCCAAAAAATAATTGCCAAGACGAATATTATGAATTTTCTCTCCTATGTTTTCTCCTACAAGTTGTACAGTTTCAGGTTTTAAGTTTTTAATACATTTTGAGTTCATTTTGGTGTACAGTGTAAAACAAGGGTCCAATTTCATTCCTTTGCATGTGGATATCCAGTTTTCCCAACACTGTTTTTTTTAAAACTGATGAGAATGTTTGAAGCTTAGTAAACTGGTCTCTCCTCACCTTCAAGTGACTCTTTTAATCAATATTTTTATAATCTGAGGATATATGAAAACAAAACTAGGAAGTAGTCAGGACCTCCTGCATGTAAAATGCTACACATAAAAGAAGGAAAGAGGGGAAGAAAGAAAAACATACCCAATTAGGTGAAGACGTGAGTGTGGGCATCGGATACTCCTTCTTTATCTTCAAAGTTGAGCGCCTCGGTGCACCGGCGTCAGAATGTGATCCGCAGTTCACACAACGGCCACAGAGCTTCAGAGCTACAATCCCATCGCCCCTTGCGTTCACGTTTTCTCCTGTTTCCACTGTAAAGAATGACTGCTGTGAGGTGATTGGGAGATTTGACTTCCCCAGGTTCTTTGTTAAGCACAACGATCTATCACTATTGCAGGAAAAGTTCCATTTGCCAGGAAAATGACCATGCCCCTCTGCCGTTTACAAGCATCTTACACTTTGGGGTGTTTCGGCATAGAAGGCTATTTAAGCAAGCGCTTCTATTGCTTTTAGGATGTGAAGTAATAAACAACAGCTGTGATTATTTAAATACTGAAGTGAAACTGAATCAGTTTAATTAATCACCAAAGACATCTATTGCAAATAAGCTGCAAAAGCAAAGAGATTATTGTGATTATTCAAAATAGGGGAAAAGAGAGAATGTTGTTCTTAACTTCTTTGGGAGTGGTTTGAAAATATAGATCTATGTGCCCTTCTCATTTGCCCTGGTTATTTATTGCACATATTTCAGGAAAATGCAAAATGCAATCAGAGACATAAAGAGGGTAATAATGTGTGCACATCATAAGACTTTTCTACAAGGCAGAGGTTTCCTTGCTCCATAATTCAAAATGAAGAATGGAGATGACTCGTTCTGGGGAGGATATTGAGAAAAATTATGAAGGTTTGTTAAACTGACAGAGGATGGAGACGAGAGAAAAAAGGAATCTCTCACTGCCAAGATACTCTTTAGAGACAATGTCTCACAGGAAGACAGCCTCTGTGTGAGGATTGGCCTCAGAGGTAGGACTCACGGATAAACTTGAATTTGGGGAAAAAGACGCTATTTGTTGTTTATCTGAAATTCAGATCTAACCAGGTATCTTGTATATTTCTTTGCCATACCTGGAAACACTATTTAGAGGTCACTACGTCCAACTGAATGATCACGTTTACTGAAAGAGCACAATGCTTAAGCATTTCAGCAAGTTCCAAAAATAACACCAACCACAAAACAGTACGAAGAGAAATATCACATGTCCCGGGGGAAGTCAGTGAAGGGACCCTGGTGGAGTGACCTGATCGCCTCGTGTCTCTCTGAGAGTCAGGGAAGGGGGCTTCCACCTGATGCAGGGGGCCTGGGAGGTGTTTTCTTCTTATTTCTGGACTTCATGTTCTAACCTCCATAAAATGCAACCCATTTGCAAAAAGTTAGACCCAGAGTATTTGGCCGCATGCCCCTGTGAGAGACAAGCAGGAAAATACATAGCAAAAGAGAACGCAAGGCCCCCAGGGCGGCTCATAAGCTGAGAAAACGAGAGGAAGCTGGTGGACGGAGAAAAGTACTGCGCCTCCAGGCATTTCCAAAGAAGGACCGGGCTGCAGGGAGTGCAGGTGAAAGTGCTGTCTGTGAACGGAGAACAGTTTGCCGCGGAAGAATGCACAGGGAACGGCAATTCCCCTCTCCCTCCAGGCGCGCAAGGAAAGGGAACTGGAGGATTATGACTGGTCTCCATGACTCTCACAGCTCTTCCACGACTCTCGGTTTGAGGTCACGACCACAGCCCAGCGCTAATGGTTATGGACCAGTGGATGTCTAGAGGCTACATGAGGGAAAGCAACGGCTCACAGCAGATGCAGCCAAAGCCCCCACACTGAGCTGCGGCCCACCTACTTACAAAACTCCACTCCGTGACCAGGGAATGCAGTGATGTTTGGGGACGGGCTGCCGGAACTCACAGTAAAAGTCAGTGGTAGCTGATGTTTAAGTTTGTTTTATTCAATCAACTTCTGCTTCAGGAAATTTCTAAACAAATATTGGAAATAGACTCCTTGCCATAAATCCCAGTATTTGTTAAGGGATCGTGTGGTCACTGAACTCAAACCCAGCCCTGCCCTGACACCTACAAGCAATACTAGGTCTCTCTGTGGCACATTCTCTAGGGCTCCTTCATCCAGACATTGGTGAACATCCCGGACTCCTGGAGACGGCCCCGCCCCAGCCCCACGGCAACCTCCCACCTTGCTCAACACGGGACAGTCAGGTGCCGGCAGTGCAAGCTGGTAACACAACTCGTCTTAATAGAGTCACAGTCGGGCGGGGGGAAGTGAACGTAAATTATGTAAAGACAGGTAGCTTGACTTTGTTTGATTAAGGAAAAACAAGGAATGTGCCTATAAGAGAAAATGCAACAAGTGACCGATCCCGTGGACCTTACATAGAAAAATGCAGCATGGTTTGCGACCGAGTCTCCCAGCCTTGACTTGTAATTTATCAGCAGGATCATCCTTGACAAGTCTGGGATTCCTTGGCCCTATCCGATACATGAAAAGGCATTATTCTAGCCCTGGCCACCGTTAAGTGATGTGCAGTCTCCATTCTTCCATGCGTGCTGGTGAACGCCCCGTGTGCACTAAGGCCAGGCTCCTCGGACCACGCCCCCCGTAATCTGTGCAGGTCGGGACAGCCGGCCAGCTGAAACGCCCACTGGAGAGGCAGCATCTCGAGCCTGCTCGGTGCAAATTGCTCACAGGGCACAGATCCGTTAGGCCAGAGACGCCTTGGACAGGTGCCACATCTGTGCTGCAGATTCGGGGAAAATTAGGACAGAAGTAATCCTAAGAAATGATTGCAGCAATTGCAGTCGCATTAGAATGCTGAGAGCACTGCGCTCCCCTCCCTCCTTTCTGAATGTGGTCATTATGTAGCTAATGGTCTCATTAGGAGAGTCCTGTAGGCCCAGATTGTGCCTTCCTGGCGTCAAGATCTGTGGATTTCCAAAACCGTAGCTTTCTGGAGTCTAACTCAGTTTTGGATGCAGAGAAAGTAGCACGAAGCGGAGGCACAGAAGTTGCAGGGGTAGCTCAGGGCATCACGCATCTTCAGTGACAGTCCCCGTAACCTTGAAAGAATCAGCAAATCCTGCATGCCTCACGCCATATTGCGCGGGGCCGTGACTCAGTAGGCAATGCAGTTAGAGATGCGTCCTCCTGGGAAGGCGTTGGGCGAAGCATCCATCATGTTCGCTCTTTCAGCCTGTTCCAAGGAGAGAGCCTCGGAGAGCCGTGGAAACCGCTTCCCGCGCCGATTAGGCTTCCATCCCGTGGCGAGGCGGCAGCTGTCACCTCGCACTGGCCAAGGCCCCCAAGTGCAGGCCTAGGGAAAGGTGGGTGCACGGACACCTGCCTGTGCAGAGGAGAGGGGACAAAGAGCCCGCTCCGCCCTTCATATAAAGCAGCTTCGACTCAGCTTCTCGGGGCTTCAACGACACGTCCGGCACAGGGAGGCGGCAGTGCCCGGAGGCCTGGCTGGCAGGGCTCACGGGCCGTTCAGTGAGACTCGGGTGTTCGTGCAGAATTGTAGACAGTGAACCCACTTTGTTCTAAAAACAACTTATTCACAGGATTTTAAAAAGTCAAACAATACAAAATGAAGAGGAAACGTATATTTTACCCCTTCTCCTTGGCCCCATTTCTTGAAGATAAGTTACTATTTTTTGTGTGTTTTTTCAAATTTTTCTATGCTGTCCAAGTATACACACACAAACACACACACACATATATACATAATTAATAGATCCTTGCTTTTTATACTAATGGAACCATATCATAAATACTACTCTGTAATTTTTATCACTGAATATTTCTTGAACATTGTTTGAGATATATCAATATATAGGGAATATGTCAGTAAATATAAATAAACAGAATGAACCCATTTGAGTAGCTGCCCTGTGTTCCATGGTACAGATACACTCTCATTCATATAACCAGTCCCCTCATGATTGTTTCTAGGGTTTTTTTCTTATGAACAATGCTACAATAAAAAAAATCTTTACACATACACCTTTGACTATCTGGCAAGCATGTGTACGGGTTAAATTCCTGGTCCTGGAATTGCTGGATCAAAGGATATATGCCTTTTAAATGATGTTATATTTGCCCAATTGCTCTCCAAAGGGATCACACCTATTCATTCACACCCTTATGATGATGAGTGAGCTCACTCTCTAAGGGATGGCTCTTCCACAGCTAATACAAAGGGTCTGCATTAATAAAATGTAAAATAAAAGCATCGAGAAAGTTCACAATCAAATCTATTCCAGTCAATAATGCTTGGCTAGATTCCTGATTCTAAGCTTAAATCAGACAAGCTCTAAACAGAAATAATCCAAAGACAAATTGTAACACTTGGTCGGTGAGAGCGGGGGAAGGAGAGTGGTCCTGTGGGTAAATTTCACAGTGCGTTTGTCCCGCTGGGCTCCCGCAGGGATTTTTATGCTTTGTCATCCGATGGTTGTATGCCATGGACTGGTGGCCCAATCATTTCACACCTAAAGACACTTATTTCCTGGGAGAACAACGCTATCCACTGAATATGTATTGAGCATCCCAAATATGCCCACCCTGTTCGTCGGTCCATTACCAGGGAGATAACATCTAGCATGAAAGATTTTTGCAATCTTAAGTCTAAAACCAAACAGGACAGAGACCTCCCGGGGAAGGTTGCTTTCAAACACGTGAATAAATAGACTAGAAAATGGTTTTGGTATTTGTTCTTTCATTGTCATTCTTAACTTTTATTTTTTTCCCTCAGGAAAGTAGGAACTAGCCTAAAATAAAAAATAAAATGAAATAAACTCATGCCCAAATTTGAATCAAATCTCTCCCCTCCTAATGTGTTTAACTAGAAACGTAGTTGATTTTGTGCTGGACAGATAGGAGGCCGTCAGGCTGGTATTTCATTCCTAAGAAAGTTGTCAAAAAAGGCAAACAGTCATTATTTATCCCCAGGTCCATCAAGAGCCCCGTTATTTATTTCTTCAATCATTTATGAAGCCAAATGCAAATGCTCTCTTCAGTCGCTCCCTCTAGCGGATCACACGCGCAATCGCAGCTCCGATTGCTCCCTGGAGTGAGAGTCCCGATGGCAGGAAAGAAATCTTTATCAGTGTAATAATTAATGACATCATTTATTTAATTTTGATAAATGTTTAATAATAAAAGTTACAAGCTCAGGTTGAAATAATACCACCATGAAGATGCATTTGTATTTCCCTTGGAGAGAAGAAAAATGTTGTTGTCAAGATAGTAAGAAAAAAAGACTGTCTTAAGCTTGTGTGGTAACCAAAGTTCCCCAAGGCATCAATCAAGAATGTCATCAGAAAATGAATATAAGATAGTTGGCATGGTAACTGGGATATTGAGAAAGTCCTTTGTTGTCTGTGTTCACGTTCATTTAGAACTCAGGAATCATAATGCCAAGCAAGTGGAGGGAGTGGGGAGAAATGCTAATTAATAAAATGCCACCCAAATATTACGTATTATATAGCCACCATCGTTCTTGCTAGCTCTGCAAATGATGATTGGATAATCACCTTGGTTTCTAATGATATTGTTATCATTGCTGCTATTCCACAGCCAACCGTGTTCCCCATTGTCTCAGAGAATCACAAAACAGGAGAGTCCGATAAACTCAAGCTACACGGCAGAAGCAACAGGCTGCCTTCCTCTTAGAAGTCCTAGCGCCGCACATCGTGACGAGCTGCAAGCTTTAAGCACACGAGCAATCAAGCGTGCACGGCAGGCGTCTAATGACTCCCACAAATGGGAGTTTAATCAAACGTGCTACTCCTGCCTAGAGTGAACTCGTCTGTGATTCACAAATCAAACTTTACCCAAAAAAGTATTTCAACCTGGTGCGGCCAGACCTTCACTCTGCTGCCCAGGCAAAGCAATGTCCCCATCAACACGGGAATGCCACCCGGGAAGCTATTTTAACCAGGTGGCTGGAATCAGCCCCAAAATCAACACGAGGGTGGCCAACAGAAACTCCAGGTAAAAAGAAAGTGGAACGTATCTTCCATGGCTGTTTCCGGCACAAAAGAATCATGGCCAATAGCAGAGTCAAATCAACTCAGCATCAGTTCTGACGGAAAACAGTCCTGTTTCAAAAAGGTACACTCGACGAGCAAAGGGATATTAGAAACCTGACCCATTTCATCAGGTCACTGATACAGCCACGCTGTGCTTCTGCGGGCCAGTTACTGGGCACGATGGAAGACGACTTCTGTGTGTCTGTCACACGTTTGTGCACCTGCCTCTGCTAAACCAAAAAAGGAAAAAAGAAGAGGATCAGAAAATTTGTAGACAAACACACGTAACATAAATGACCATGCTGATATTTTTGTGTTATTTAAACTGGAGGTTCTGAGGGCTCATGTGACTAAGTATTCATGCCCATAGGTAAAATAATAAGACAACCAGAGAACATCGCTCAGAGAAGCCCCGGATCGCTGCGTCGGTCTGCGCCTGCTGCCCTGACAAAGGGCTCTAGACCAGGAGGCTGAACAATAGCAGTGAGTTTTCCCACAGTTCCAGCCGCTGGAAATCTGAGATCAAGGGCTTGGCAGGCTGGTTTCTCCTGGGGCCTCTCTCCTTGGCTGTAGACGTCCGTCCTCTCCCCGTGTCATCACGTGATCGTCCCTCTGTGTGTGTCTGTGCCCAATCTCCTCTTCTGATAAGGACATCAGTCCCCTGGATTAGGACCCACTCTAATGGCCTCCATTTACCTTACTCGCCCATTGGAAGGCCCTGTCTCCAAATACTGTCACCCTCTGAGGTTAAGGGAATGAGAATTTCATATGAATTTGGGGGGGTGCAAAATTCAGCCCCAAAAGTTACATATGTGCCCTGGGAGCTTAGGAAATGGGGCAGCTAATTGAAGAAACCACAGGGAGAAGATCCCTCCTAGGAACTGTGGAGTCTATGCCAAGACCGTCTTTCCCAAAGAGGTCCCAGGCAGGAGGCTCCTGGAGTCTGGTAGGGGCTGTCCTCACACCCCAGCCCAGCGTGGCGCAGGAAGCGGGCGAGAGGACGGCGTGCCAATGCCAGTGCAGACTGGGAGAAGGGGGCTCAGAGACCACCAGCGCCAAGGCCCTTCTAGACCCCGCAGGAGCGGGGGCCGCTCTCTGCCGGTAGCACCGGGCCTCCCCTCACTCTCCCCACTCCACCACTTGTCGGGAAAATATAATTAAAAACAAAATCCTTTCCCAAGCCAGAAATCCTCGATACCAATGCAGTAAAGAAAGAAAACACTTTCATTATTGAGTACACATTGAACCAGAAAGTGACACGCTTCGTAGGCAACCCCCGAGAGATTGCAAACACAGGAAGGAATCTCGCCCTTTGATACAGTCGGGCAGCTACAACCCATCCCGTGCGTGTTATCCAGATAAACAGCATCACGTGGCACACACAGCTGACGCTAACTTCCCCTGGTAATTGGGGTGACCATCTGTGCTGGCTAATTGGTTTTATGCAGAGGAGAAACACACCTGACGTATCTTTATGACAGGAGGTGATTTCGCAACTCGGAGCCAAGTGCCTCTGCAGTTAGGGCCCCATGCTCGCTGGAAACAGGAGACAGGGCACCATCTCCCTTGATGTTTATGTTGCAAAGAGAGCGCTCCCAGGTTCCTGAGAAAGAGGTTCCTGGGTCATAAAACTGACAAAAGGCCTATTTAGTCTTCAAAAGGATTTATATACATTTCAAAGAGAGGAGAAAGTTCTTAGAATTACCTGTTTTCTAACGTAAATAAGCTAAGAAAAAGGAAGGGAGGGAAATCTCTTCCCTGATCTCCAGCAGGTGCTGCAGTGGCCGGATCAGCAAGTGGCAGTCCCCGCTGAGCCCGCAGAGGAGGGAGGAGCCAGAATGGGGATGGAAGAGCTGAGCTGCCCAGGGACCACTCTATGTTCCGAGCAGTGACCGAAGTGGTTAAAGCTACGCAATCCAGGGATGCTGGATCGAATTGACCTTGTGGGAGTGGTTTGGCTGTTGTTTTATCCCAGCTTTAAACGGGCACTGGGGTGGTCCGGGTTGCTGCGCCAGCCTGGCCCAGCTGGTCCCTGCTCTCCCCATGCCTGCTGTGGGCCCTTTATCATGCCAGCACCGCACAGCTCCCTCTCCTCAGGGCGGATAGCAAGACATGAAAGAGAGAAACCAGCTCAGCTTCCTCAAGGATATCAGAAATTGACAAATGGGATGTGTTACACAAAGAAATTGGGTGGGAACTGCGTATTATTTTGAAATCGAAGAGGGAGATTTTGTGGATCACAAAGCCAGCTTTCAATACAAGCTTGTTGAAGGCGTGCATGGGCGTTTAATGTCTCATTCTCCAGACAAAACCCCAGAACCTAAATGCCTCTTTTAAAACGGCCATCGCCAGTTTTTGAGGATGTTTTAAATAGAAATCACAACTTCCAATTTATTTTGTGGAATGTATGAAAACTGTTTGAAAAAAAAAAATAGTTGGTAAGTTCCTAACAACACAGACAGAAAATACTTGCTGGCCCTGTTCCTAGTAAAGTTCCAACCTGTTTGTCTCAGAGCCCACTAAGTGTGTTAGGGCAAAGCCTTTGAAAACGACTCCACACCACAGCTGGGAGTCAGACGCTGTAGAAGACCTGGCCAAGAGCAGGGGCCTCACACCAGCTGGTCGTGGGCTCAAGACCCCAGCTATGCCCTGAGTGACCCCACGGCCAAGGTCTCAGTGGCTTACTTCTCAGGTTCTAAGAGCTCAACTGTAAATCAAGATGACAACACAAATCATGAGGTTCTTGGAAGGACAGAGTAAAATTACATAAAATATTATATGAATTATAGATTATATTAATAACAGAAGGGTGCCTGGCAAACAGTAACTGCTCAATTGGTAAATGGTGGGTATAATTGAAATTGCAAATATCCAGCCATGTGGTGAAATTCTAGTACGATCATATTAAAGACATAAATGAACATTTTTTTGAAGATGTGTTCATTTATCCAAAGCTCACTGCAATGTAGTCTGCACAGATGCTAAACTCACATTCTACAAAAGCCCTAATTGAAATACTTTGAAGCTGGAGTTTGTTTTCATCTGTCCAGAAAGTGCTTTTTTCTGCATTTGCAAATGAAATCTCACAGTTTTCTTCTTTTTTGCTGTGTTCATGTTCACTCATTCAAATAGCCACCATATTATGCTCCTTTCTTTGGAATAATCTCATAAATTCATAAATATCAACATAACCTCATCTTCAAAACATAGAGCACAAAGTTTCAGTTAAACAGGAAAAAGAAGTTTCAGCAATTTATCGCACAAGGTTACCGTAGTCAACAAGAACATATTGTATATTTAGAAATGGCTAAAAGAGTAGATTTTAAACATTCTCAACTCAAAAAAATGGGAAGCAGGTGAGGTGGTGAGCATGTTAATTAGCTTGACTGAATTGTCATACAACGTATACCTGTATCAAAACATCACTTTGTACTCTATAAACATATACAATTATCACTTGTCAATTAAAAATTTTTAAAAAGCAAATTCAGATCAACATGGACACCTAAGAACTAGGTGAGAAAGAAAGGGGGCATGATGAAGGGAAAATCCCATCTATTCCCAAACCATCTCATGGATTCCTGCACCTCCATGGGATGCTCAGCCCTGGGGACTGAATGATGCCGAGGAAAATTCTCAAATGTACAGTCGTGACTCTGACTGCTGGCACCGGCTCTGTGTAAACGCTCCTCATTTCCTGCCCTCCAGCGGACTTTGACATGAGCAGGAAAATCACCAAAGATCACGGGGAACCGGTTTCAACGTGGCAGCAGGAGGCATTCAGAAGCGGTCTCTCCGCACCTGCCCACACAAATCCCCTTTCTCTCTCCACTATCCAAAACTACCAATCCCCCTGTTCAATTCCCCTTCTAGTGGCCGCTGTGCATATTTGAATCCCAATTTAGGCTCCAGTTGCGAAAGCTCTCTTCTAATAACACCTTGCTTATTGAAATGAGCAGGAAGGATGATAGTTTGCCCCGCATTATAAGACATCTTAAAATATCATCACTTTCAAAATGAATTCTACACCTTAAATTTAACAAGATGTATTAAATATTTTTAAGCCAAGCACTATATAGGTGTCAAGAGTACATTAATAGTGACCTTCCCTGAAAGCCTATAATCTGTAAGGGACATAAGACAGAAACTATGTGATGAGGAGTTTCAGATGACTTAAGGCTTTTGTAACTGAGTGATAGGGAAATGTCATCTTCCATGAATAATTGGAAGCAAATCAAAAGCAAAGACTACACTTTTTGGATGGGAGAGAGAGAATAGATTAAATAGCGGAGACAGGAAGTTGTACTGCCCACCAGGGGCTTTTCCTTGGAACTCCGGAGCTCAGGAGCATCGGCTGCAATAGAGCCAAAGGCCACGAACAGAAGCACGAAGAAAGCCCAGCCGTAAGGACAAAATTTACGGGTGGAGATGGAGTCGTCAGAGAGTTAGAAGAATCAGTAAAATCCGATGGCCCAGGCGTTGATGAAGGAGGAAGCTTTGGGAAGACAGAGTGAGCAACTGTGTCAAGGGTGAGAACTGAGAAGAAGCCATTCTACGCGGTGACCAGGAGACCGCAGACAGGAGAGCGACTGCAGTGCCATGAGGGGATCCCAGCTCACGGCCTGTGTCCTCTCAGAGCAGCTGGCAGCCAGGTGACAGATACATCTGAGAGCAGGGGGGCAGGGCACATGTCCAACCACAGGAACAAGTTTAACCATTAATAAAGTGGGCAGTCCTGCTCCACCACAGGCCAATCTGAGAGGCACAAACATGCCGGCCGGCGAGGGGCCTGGGGAGAGATGCGCTGTCGCAACCGCCTTATGGCACTCGCGCACCGACGCGGTGGATGTAAGCAATGAGCACGGACAATAGCAAAATGAAGTCAAATACTTAGGAAGTGAGAGTTTTGAGTTCGTATTACCTTTGCTTTTAATACATTTTATTTTAAGTTTATAATATGTAATGTTTGATATCTACTGCATTTAATAACCAGCTTGCCAAATTCCCGAAAATTTAATAATTGGTCTCAAGAGCCAGTGTGAGCTGGTCCCAGCACCCCGGTGAACACGACTGAACTGAGTGTTACAAATGAATTGTCATGAGCCAAATGATAACATTTAGGTCAGCGACAGACCACGTATACGATGGTGGTCCCACAGGTTAAATGGGGCTGAAAAATTTCTACCGTCTAGTGACACAGTGGCTGTAACGTCCTAGCATCCTGCATTACTCACACGTCTGCGGTGATGCTAGTGTACACAAACACACCACATGCCAGTTTTCTGAAACTATATCAGGTACAATTACATACAGTACACAATACTTGATAATAAATGACTGCTACTGGCTTATGTATTCACTCAACTGTATTTTTTATCATTTTAGAGTGTACCTTTTCTACTCATAAAAAATATGTTGACTGTAAAACAGCTTCAGGCAGGGCCTTCGGGTGTATCCAGAAGAAGACATTGCTATCACAGGGGATGACAGCTCCATGCGTATAATTGTCCCTGAAGACCTTCCCGTGGGACAAGATGTGCAGGTGGAAGACAGTGATATCAGTGCCCCTGACCCTGTGTGGGCTGAGGCTAATGTGTGTGTAGTCTGTGTCTTTGTTTTTAACTAAAAAGCTTAAAAAGTAAAAGAAAAAAATCAGAAATGTTAAAAATAGAAAAAAGCTTAAAGAATAAGAATATAATGAAAGAAAATATATTTGTTTTCTTGCACACAGCTGTACAATGTGTTTGTGTTTTAAGCTAAATATTATCACAAAAGACTCAAAAAGTTAAAAAATTAAAAAGTTTATAACGTAAAGAAGTTACAGTAAGTTACGGTCAATTTATTATTAAAGAAAGACAATTGCTTTATCAATTTAGCGTGGCTTCAGCGTCCGTGTTGATGGTCTGTGGCCGTGCACGGGAACGTCCTGGGCCTCACACCCACTCGCCACTCTCTGACTCTCCCAGAGCCGCTTCCAGTGCTGCAAGCCCCGTTCATGTACGTGCCCTGTAGAGATGCGCCATTTTTTATCTTTTATGCTGTAGTTTTACTGTTCCTTTTCTATATTTAGGTATGTGTAGATGCACAAATACTTACCATTGAGTTACAGCTGCCTGCGTCACAGTCCCCTGCCGTCCAGGCCTGCAGCCCCGGAGCAATGGGCTGGACCACATGCCTCGGTGTGTAGGAGGCTGCGCCATCTGGGTTCATGTGCGCGCACTCTAGGACGTGCACGCAAGGGTGAAATCACCTTATGGCGAGTTCTCAGAATGTATCTCCATCGTTAAGAGCCGTATGACTCTGTGTCCTTTCTGGTTACTAAGTAGCCACTGTCCCAGGCTGTAGCCCCTCTTCTGGAACCTCCTGGACCTTCCCATGATTCAAAACCCAAAGGAGTAATTTGGGGGCAGGGGATACAGACACCTCCAGGCCCTTCTCAACAGCACTGCCTCCTGGCGTGGTCCGCTCTGAATGCTCAGTGTCCCTGCCGTGCTAATTACTCGCTATCCTACGTAGGCACATGCGAGGGCCTCCGTGTTGGTGATGGGAGAAGCTCTGAGCATTAATTGCGTGTATAAAAGTTCTGTGCATTTTTATTACCCCGAAGAGTTACCTCTCTCTTCCTCCTCCCCCAGTTTCTTCAATATGGAGAAAGCAGAAGACCCCCAGGAACAAGCCTCCCTGTCTAGAGCCATTTCTTTCCAGAAGCCACCAGAAGACTCCCGGGACAAGCTGCCCTGTCTAGAGCTCTGTCTTCCCAGAAGCTGCCAAGCCGGCAGTGCAGCTCACCGCCAAGACCAGCTCTTGAATGTCATGAAGGGAAGATCATTTTGAATTATTTACTCAGAAATTCTAAATTGCTACAAGTTCTACAAAAGGTAACATCCAAGAAAAAGGTCTTAAGTCACGAGATCCCTGGGCCGCCCTCGGCTCTGGCTCGGAGCAGAGTGGAGAGAGGAGCAGGCCCCCCCCCAGCTCTCGGGCTTCCTGCTGTGGCCAAGCAGCTAAGAAAACAGAACAAATCAGGCCAAGGAACAGTGGAAGAACCAGTGATGAAAATCATTAAAGTTCTTGGTAAAGAAGAATTCAGTTATCAAGGGACATGAGTCAGAAGTAAGCTGAAGCCAAAATTAAAAAAAAAAAGTTGTTTGCTTTGGGCATTACTGGAATACTTGCTGACTTCAAGAAAGTTCTCTTTTCAAAGAACATCTTGAATCTGTAGAAATCTGAGCAGTAAGGAAACGCAATAAAGAGAGCGTTTTGCAGGGAGCTCTGCTCTCCATGGCATCAGCGTTTGTAGCTTAAGACAGAAGTCAGCAAGGGAGCAGAAAGCAGAGGTTCCTGTGCTGGCTTCACTGCTTCCCACTAGCTTGCTAGTGATCTGATGAAACCACTTAGCAACAACCTGGACCTCATTTTTCTCACCTGTAAATCAAGAAGAAAAGGTACAAATCCATAACATTTTACAGAGTTTATCCTCAATAGACTATGGCTCTCAACAACCGCAGGCTCTTCCCTAGACTCCAGCCAGGTGAGACGGGGGTGCTGCCACCTGCCCGGGACTGAGCAGGTGAGTTAGGTAGAGCGAACCACGCAAGGAAGGGCGTGTACCTTTTCTCTGATAACCGATTCCAACTTAACAGCCACGGGAGACGCCCTATATACATGAATTGCTCTAATATGAAGTGTTTGGTTAATGTATTTGCAACTAATTATGTGAAGAAAGAAAGGGAGGAAGAAAAGGACGAGTGAAAGGATAGAGGGAGGGAGGGGTGGGAGCAGCTGCTGTTCTTTGTTCCCAGAGCCCAGAGCCCCCCTCGGAAGGGCCTGCAGCAGAGCACACGCCAGCATCGTATAATCCACACTTTTCTCACTTGCTCCAAACCAGTAGAGTTAACTGTGGTCAACCAGGTCATGCCTTCGTATGTCATGATTTGGAGGCATTTTCCCTACTTTGCAAAGATTAAATATGGCACCAAAGACTTGTCCTGGCTGTTTCTTGTTGAGGTTGTTGTCATTGTTGTTTAATGTAGCTGTAATTTAATCGGGTCAGCTCTTCAGGCCGTAGAGTGATGATCCTGCTAACATTCTTGTATCATTTAGGGGAAGCCAAATTTCTCCAATAGACTTTTAAGAATCCCTTAAAAGGGCATTCTTAAAGTAAATTTTATTGTAAAAATAAGAATTAAATGATAGCAAATGGTCTATATATTAAAAACCCTTTCCCAAACCCAGTTCTGACAGCAGACCAAAGGCATACCCCAGAATGCTATCAATAGCTCCTGCATCTTGGCGTCCATGGCCCGAGGACACGCGGCACTTCCTGGCTCCTGGCTGGACCACAGTGCTGTGCTCAGTGTTCCTGTGAGAGGTCTGCTGGCAGCTCAGGCTGAACTGGAGTAAGTCCTTACCGCCTGGACAAGAGGCAGATAGGTGACCTTCATGACCCTTCGGTTCAATGAGAAGTATCCAAGTTTCCCTGAAGCAAGTCACGCGGGAAAACCGTTTGAAAGAGTTTCTTCCAAGGGTCGGCGCGGGGGTTCAAAGGAGATCCAGTCAGTCTCCACACACTAAAGCCAGCTAAACAGAGGTTAAAATTTAAAGCCTATCTTTAAAGCATATGACTTTTGACATTAAACTTCTGCTGATAATTTATAGTGAGTCATTACAGGCTGAAAGGCTGTGCAAATTAGTTGTTTTCAAAGGAAAATTTTTTTGAAGTTTGAGTGATTGCAAACTGATTAATGTGATCCTTTATACATTTTTCTTACTATTAATTCTCCTTAGATCTTCCCCCTGAAATTAGGTTTTGAAAGACCATTAACTCTCTGGGATCACAGGCATCCTCCACTCTGAATTGATCATCAGTCAGAAACCAAAAGTTTTAGAACATGGACGTTCTCCCAGCATATTGATGAGAGGACAAATACCACTAGCCTCAGAACCATCTCAACACTTTCCAGAACTTCAAGCGAGGAAATCACACTGACCTTGGTAGTGTGTAGACAGGGAGATCTTGAACACTGTCGCAAGTTACACCAGCTTGCGTCAGTGGACTCGGCCCAGTTCGGATGTGAGAATAAGCCACTCTCTCACACAGCATGCTGTGGAGTCTTCAAGGGTGAACAGAGCTGAGCATGCATAATAAGTTCTCTAGTGTGAACTTCCCACATTCTTTTTAAAAGAAAAAAAAAAGAAGAAGCTTTCAACAAAAGCATATTGGGCTCCAGAAGTTTCAGAGCGTACTATTAATCAGAAATTAAATGCCAGATAGGTTTCCCAGGGAAATTTGGAGGCAACTCAAGCAGGTTGACATTTAATTTCATACACAAAGGCCTTATTCCAAATGCCTTAAAGCTCATCACAGTGTCAGTGCGTGGTGAGAGTAGGGAAGATGCCAAAAGATGCTGAAGAAGACAGCAAAAAATTCTCAAAGGGCTCACGAAGGAACGTCGGCAACAACCCCTGTGAAGCACTCACTGGTACAAAGTTTGGTACCGAGTTTCCACCACCACCACTTTCTGAAAATGTGTGGTTTTAGAGCAAACTTGTAGAATGCCTGAGCCACATGGGAACGAGGCTCGGAAAGACAGAAAGTCTGCCCCCACTCATATAACGGGGGTGGGAGAGTGGGGAGGGGTCTCCTGCCCAGCACACAGTCTCCTTCCATGGCTCAGGGCCACAGCATCAACTGCAGGGCCAAGTGAGCATCCACGATTCACAGAGATGCCACCTGGTGCGGTGGGAAAAGCACTGGATCCGAAATTCTAGCACCGGGATCCAGACCTCTGAGCCATCGCGTACCCACATGACACTCGGGCAAAGCATTTATTTCTGTGAATTGGGAGTAGGGATGGCACATGGTTGACGGGAGTGACAAAGAAAATTCGTGCCCTGGCACAGGGTAGACACGCAGCATGTTTAAGGTTGATAAAATACTCACGTTCTTCTAAGAAGTCAAGTTTTGGCATCAGGCACAGGAATGGACAAGATGTCAACCCACAAAGACCTTTTCTTCAACGTATCTTCCAAGCCAAGATATCAGTGAAGTTCACAGGTGAGGAAGTAAAGGGAGCAAGAAGATAAAAGACTCGTCCAAAGACACAGGTAGACACCCAGAATTCAAATCCAGGCTCTCTGGCTCCAGAGTCCACGCTCTTGACCCTGATATGCAGGAGATTAAGATAGTCATGCACGCCCTGGTGCTGAGAACTAACCCTTCTGTGATGACTTTACTTTTACACAACTTCATTATAAATGGGGATGTGGGAAAAGATGAAAGTTTTGATAGGAAGTGAATGGGAAAAACAATGAAATGTGACTCAGTCTGGAAGTCTTCAAATCACTGGCCATTCATGGGAGTCTTCTAGGGTTTAGCATTTTGAACACCGTCCAGCACGTTTTGCTATGAGGACTGACCGATCAGCTGCTCCTGGGGCCTGGGAGGGAGGACAGCTGCAGACTCTGGGCCAGTAAAGGTCGGTTGCCACCAGGAGGGGCAACTCCTGCCTGGTGTCATGGCTACTTTTACATGGCAACTTGATTGGGCCACAATAATCAATCATTTTGACGCACAAAAAGGGATTTTCATGAGGTTCAATTTGACGGCAACTTATTTTCAAATGGGCCTCTACCCCATAGAATGAAAGCCTCCCCTGGGGGCCGAATTCTGGGATCCTCCCCCACCCCCCTCACAAGGGAGGGCCTGCGCCATCGCCAAGACCCACCTGGTGGTTGCCACCCAGGAGCTGAGCTCGCCAGGGCCAGTTTTAAAGAAAAATATATATATATACAATTTTCTACCCACATGCCTAGGGAAAAAAAAATCAATTCATCCCATTTTGGGTAGAGTTACCCATTATCTCAGAGCTCTGTCAGAAAACTCAAAGTCATTTACACAGCAGAACTTTGCAGAAATGCCAGGCGGAAATGTGAGTGGGTAACAAATACGTCCCTTAACCACAGAGTGTTGCCTTCAAGTCCTCAATTCACTGTGTGCCGCAGCCGAGCCTCTCCCTCGGAGCGGCCTCCGGGGACCCTCCCTCCACATGCCCCATTACACAGTACACACGTGTGCGCTCTGCTCACTTATCCCTGGTCGCTCTGTTACCTCCAGTTATTCTAGCTTCTCCGTCTATCTGTGTCAGGGCTTCAGACAGAAAATTTACAGCTAATAAAAATTGGTGAAGAAAGACTTCCTGTTCATAAGTGAGACCTTAGTATTTTCTCTTGTTGACAGAGGCATTAGTTCAGTGCCCCAAAGATGCTGTCTAGGGAAACATTTGGCCCTCGGGCTGCCCACATGGGACATGCCCTGGCAATTCCAACAGTAGACAGAATGGCTCGCCCATCTTGCCTTGCAGCAAATCAATCCTGAGCCGAAATATAAAATTAGTATTGATCTAATACTGTTGAACTTATGCCTCCATTTATGAGAAAAGAACATGAGTTCCATGAGGCAGCCAAGGATCTGGCCCAAGCTAATGATAGAGCAAAACTTAGTGGGTGCAGTGAAAGATTTTATTTTCTATTTTCTAAATAAAAATAGGATGGATGTTCTGCATTCCTTCCAGATACAAAGGAGGAACGAATCTTCTAGATTTGCCTCTAGGAGGATAGCCTGCGGTATAGCCCAGGAGGTCATTGTGTGGGGCCCAATATCACAGGCTGGTGTGAACAGCCTGGAACAGGGCCACCTGCAGCAGATTCCAAGCTGAGTACACTTTGTGTATTCTATGAGTGGGGACAGGAGCAGTGTTAATGCTTCCTCTTATCAATCTGTCTTTAGTCTTTCCTTATCTTATCGATTTATTTGGATTTCCCAATGATATGTAGAATTGTAGAAAAAAATCAAAATAAGAAAACATGATGCCTATTATAGGTTGAATTTTGTCCTCTCAAAGAAGATATGTTGGGTCCTGACCGCCCCCCGCCAGTACATCAGATGTGACCTGATTATGGAGATAGGGCCTTTACAGAGGTAATCAAGTTGGAGACAGGTCATTAGTGTGGGCCTTAATCCAGTGCGGCTGGTGTCCTTACAAGAAAGGGAAACTCGAACACAAACATGTACACGGGGAAATGCCAAAGATCAGGGTGATGCGCCAACGCCTATAGGAACTGCCAGACACCAGTGGAGGGGGGAGGCGTAGGACAGATTCTCTCCCACAGCCCTTGGAAAGAGTATGCCTGCCGACACCTTGATCTTGGACTCCGTGCTCCAGAACTGTGAGACAATAAATTTCCATTGGTGAAGCCCCCCTAGCAAACTCATACCATGCCGCCTACCGTAAAACAAGAGGAATTGCCCTGGGAAAGCGCATTCTCAGCGTGGGTGAGAGTTCAACGCGTTTGATTCATGCATTTGTAGAGAATTTATTTTGTGTGTGAGGTCTTGGAATAGAGCGATGGATGGGGCATCAGGGCCGTGCCCTCATGGAGCTTGCAATCAGTCACCGAGGCAAATATGGACTATTCGGCCACCCCCAATATAAGCCCCCAGCCCTGATCAGGCTGTCCTGGAACTATCGCGGGAACTACCACATAGCCTCCCACAAGTCACTTTTCTTCTTGCAAGTGAATATGGTTGGCATTTAATTATTATACCCTGATTCAGTTGTGCCAATTGTTAAAACATTGAATAAGTCCTATGTAGGTTGGTTAAATACCAGTCAAATGACCACAATGCACAGCCCACCCCTCCCGCTGATGAAGTCATCACTACTGAAAAACCCTCACATGGAAAGATCTTCTTCCAAAGATGGTCCAGGTCATAGAATTTCTTCTTGTTGATCAGCCTTTGTGTTTTTCTCATTGGTAAATATTTTTAATATCACTCCTTCTTGAAACCAGCAATCCCAACTCATGCAGTTCCTAAGAAGCTGTGTGTGAGAATGTGTGTGTATCTGAGGATGCCCTAGCACCATCCCCAGCGTGTTGTGTGTAGGAAAGAATGTCCATCTATTTTCCTCCTTTTGTAAAGAACATGGAGACTCATCCTGGTGGTCATTACTGTATGCACTCAGTTTCCCTTCTTGCAAGTCAGGAATTCACTTGAGTTGAAGTGCACTGTACGTGTGACATGAGGAACATGGAGATCAGATTCTAGCTATGCCATTTGCTGTCTGTGAGACCTGGGTAAGTCACATCTACTTCCAGACCTACAAAATGGTGACTGTAACACTTATCCTAACAACATGACAACCAGGATTCAGTGAAATAACAACAGGAAAGCATTTTTAAAAACTAGAAAAATACAAAGCATTCTGCGAATACAATAGGTGTTTTTGTTTTGATTACAGCTCTTTTTAAAGTGGATCTTTTGAAATTACTCAAATCTGAAATGGTATTAGTAAGTTTTGCTGTGCTCACAATCTCAAATTCTTAGTTGCTTGCTAGAACAAGGTTTATTTCTTGCTCAAAGGTTGCTATCTTATTCATGGTGCATGTAAGCTGTGGGTCTGCTGCAGCTCTGTGACACATGCCTCCCCATTCCAGGGAGTAGCCTGTGTGTTGTCACACCCATCCACTGGCAGAGGTAAGAGCACTTGCATTTAAAGCTTCTGCCCTGACCTAGCGTACGCTACATCTACTCACATTCCATCTGCCAGAGAAGTCACACGGCCAAACCTGGCAAAGAAACAGGGAAGTTGGCATCTGCACAGCAGTGCTAACAGTCACATGACCACAGGTGGGATGTGAAACCCTCCCACAGGTAGGAGCATGATGCGTTGGCAACCGCAATGCAACCTGTCGCTGCAGTGCTGCTCTCAGGAGTTCCTTCACTGCTCTGCCAGCGCCCAGCTCAACACTCTCCCACCATCTGCACACTCACCACCTCCACCAGCTCTGGGCTACAGAACTATTCCGAGTTCAGGACTTCCAACAATTCATCAAGGTGGCTCAATGCTTGGTCCTTGCCTTCCTCAAAATTATGAGCCTCTCTGATTTTCTGGATTAAATAAGAAAAACCAAGGCTTACCTAAATACACTTTGGCCCTATTTTATTCAACTGCATGCCTGCATGACTCCAGAGCAATCAGGAGGGGGACAGGAAGGACAAATTGCATCTTCTATTCAAACGCTGAAGTCATGTGAAGAAGTTTGGGACACTCCCAGGGGGTTTCTGAGTCTGGATGTGAGGGCTTGCCCTGCTCTAGTCGTCTTATCTTATTCCACTGTCAGTGAGTTCCGCTCGGGTGGGTGCTTGGCACCTGCTCGGGTACAAGGAGGAAGGACACAGAACCTTCCCTCTGAAACCTCAGTCTGCTGGACGAAGCAACAAAATAAATGAGCATCTGTGATACACTAAATCGGTGATATAATGAAGACAAAGACCAGGTGCTATGGGAGGAAAAAAGAAGGCCAGGTCCACCCAGGAAGTTGTGCCCCTGCCAAGGCGTGGAGAGCAGTAGGGAGCCTGGTGTGAGGAAAGGAGGTGCCATCTCCTGTCTCTCCCCTCCGCACACCCTCCGCTCCAGCCATCCTAGCGCATTCAGCAGGCCAGCTCGCATGTTTGGGTCTCAACTTGTGTTTTCCCCCATTGTTTCCTCTGTCTACGATGACTTTCTCCATCCACTGTAATCAGAATTATATTTTGAAGCTCAATATAATGCTTTGATCTTGATTTGGTCAGTATTTACAGAGAAAACACAGAATTTCAAGTTTCCCCAAATGGACGTCCATTCAAAAAAGTAATGTTTCCCGATCAGATGAGGTTTGTGCTGATGTTTCTGTAGGGATGAGGTAATGAGCTTTTATTGTAGCTTCCTTCCTTGAATGGCTCTGGTAAGTGGCCGATCTGCAGTGACTAGGCTGGCTGTGCCAACGGCGGGGAGGGTGGTCTCGGGGTGCACGTAAGGGATGGGGCTGGCCCTTGTGTGGTGCCATAGGTCGGGTGGGTGCATGTGATGGGGGCAGGTGTGGTAGCCTTACCAGGAATTAATGAAAACTCAATGACTGAGCTGATGTTAACCTTTAAAATGATTTATTTTCAAGACTTTTCACTTGCTTAAAGTGTTTTCTTGTATTTTCTTCTGCTTCATAAATGGAGATTACGTGTGTTGGATAATGTTCTCCGAAAATTCACATCCACCCAGGACCACAGAATGTGAGCTTAGTTGGAAATAGGGTCTTTGTAGATAGACGTAGTTAAGATGAGGATACGCTAGATTAGAGTGGGCCCTAAATCCAGTGACTGCTGTCAGTATAAGAGACAGGAGAGGGGGAGTCAGACAGAGATACACAGAGGAGAATGGCAGACGAGGACAGAGGCAGTGGCGGAAGGGGTGCGGCTGCAAGCCTAGGAATGCCGTGTCACTGGCCACCAACGGAAGCTATTCAGAGGCAAGGATGGATCCCTCCACGAAGCCTTCAAAGGGAGTGCAGCCCTCTCAACACTCGGTATCAGAATTCTGGCATCCGGAACTGTGGGAGCAGAGATTTATGTTGTTTTCTGAAAAATAACTGTTTCCTGATGCATTTCTGAAGTTGCCATCTGTCATTCTATTATGTGCCTGAGCCCAGAGCCCTGCTTCCTCTCAGATAGGGTCATCTTCAGGAGCCAAGGCTCTCACTGTCACCACGAAGCCATAAATAAGCCCTCTGAATTCTCCCCAACGATTGGGGCTGACGTCAGTTAGAACCTCAACGATCGGATGGAGAAGCATGATGGAATAATCTGCCTCCGTTTTTCATAAAGAGTCTTTTCAAAGCTTGCAAGTCATCCCAGGAAACACTGGGATGTTTACGACGCCTGCTGCCAGATCCCCTGCATTCATCTCGAATATGAAAAAAAGGAGATGGTTATTTCCGGACTTAGAATATGATTTTCCCCAGAAACACGTGCCAGTCACTCTACAGCCCTATAATTTCAAGCAATCGAAAGTTATAATTAAGTGTCTGCACTTCCAATTCCAAGGCAGAAAAGTACACAGAGTCCTTGATTTAGCAGCAGGAGCCGGCGAACTGAACCTCCGGTGCGTCCGGAAGGCGAACAGCGCGGCAGCGGGCCACCGCACTAGGAGCCGGAAGAACAGACAATCCGTCCTGCTTCCACCTTCACGGCTCCTTGATCATGAGCAAGGCAATGCGTCTTCCGGAGGCTCAGCTTCCTATAAAAAAGGATTATTTTGAGGATTAGATTGGAAAAGTGCAGGAGAAATTTTTTGTAAAAACCTAAGCATTCTAATACACGCCTTACTTTTACTCTATTAATAAAGCAACAGTTTATGAAATATTTTCAGAGACGTTAACCCATCCAATCTTCTCAGCAGCCACAGGAGGACAGCCCCATTAATTCCTCTTTACACATAGAAACTGAAGCTCTGATAAGTGACGTCACTCACCGAAGTCAAATAGTCAACAGAAGAAACCAAATCTCGTTGCTTCTGCTGCACACAACTCTCCGCGCCCACGCTGCTGCTCGTCTAGTCGGGCATCTCCGTTGCTGTTGTTGTCATTGCTAATCTGTGAGGAGGGGTGCACTGGGATCTGCTGGCCACGAACAGGCCATCCCCATAGTGAGATGACAATGGGGTCCCTTCTCTGTGACCGTTGTTCCCACGGCAGCCTACCCTAAGAAATGGAGTCTGAGTGCATCGCTAATGAAGGGAGCTGAGAGTTCACAGGGCACACACCAACCTCACAAGAAGTCAGCACTCATCTTGCGTGTGCAGCAGGGACGATCTCAAGGTGGGGATTATTCAGAAAGTGGGCTGCTCTCAGGGCCTGGGAAGGATTTCACACCCCAGACTGGTTCCCTAGACAGAGTGACAGAGATTCAAATCACCCAGCTCCCCCACTTGGTCTGGAGCATTGCTTCAGATCACTCAGCTCTTTTGCTCTAATTTTCTGCTCATCAAGCAATCTTCAGATCTGTAATTTGGTCTCTTGAGTGAATTCTGGAAGGGGGCCTCACAAATGTCTGATCATTTTATCCCTGATTAAAACCCTTCAACATGTCCCCACCACCCTGTGGGATGAAACTCTCTCATCCGGCGCTCGAAGCTGTTATGATGAGATACTTGCCTTTCCAGGCTCGTGCCTTGCCACCACCCTGCCGCCTCCCTGGAATCTACATGGCAAACACGCCACGGACGCTGTACGATTACGTCAAACACACCACGTTCCCTCTCACCTGCAGGCCTTGGAGCACACTCTGTCCCCTGCCAGGGATCCTTCCCCGCTCTCCTGTCCCGAAACTGCTCCCAGCCGGAACTCACCTCAGCTCTCTAAAACTTTCTCTGAGCATCCACTCCCCAGAAAGGCTGGCCTGTGGCCCCTGGCTCAAGCGCCCACAGCGCCTGGCCCTAACTGCCACTCTTTGCCTATCTGCCCCCCACCACCAGACGAATGTGAGCCACTTGAGGGCAGGGGGGTCCTATTTACTACTGTGTCCCCAGCACAGCTTGACACCTTGATGCATAGAAGATGCTCTGCAGGTATTTGATGATGAGTGAAAGGGTAAAGTTTCAGGTCCTGGACCAGCCGCCTCCCTCTGTTATTTAACAGCCCATCGTAATGCCCCAAGTCATAGTCTCAGAGCCTTTTGGTAGCGTGGCAGACACACAGACACACAAACGTGAAGCCTGTCCCCATGGCTGAGTGTCTGTGAAACTACTGCAACAAGAGGAAAGTCAGACCACTGAAGCCACAGCCGTCAGCAGCCTCTGAAGCCACAGCAGCGAGATCACATCCAAGGTGAAAATGACTCCAGGAAAAGAATGGCACCACGGTAGAACCACATCGCCAGAGCGAGCGCAGGGGTGTTTCGGGTTCACGGTGGGCTCTGGCTACTGTTCTGTGTCTCGCGGTTTTGTGGCCCTTGGCAGTGATTTGCCTCTGTGGGAGACGGTGGGGGATGGTCTGCTCAGGGAGTCCGGCACCAGCCCTGCCTGAGTCTGAGTCCTGCAGAACTCTGGGCCCTCACAACGCCCTTTCTCTTGAGAATGAAATTGAAAGCAGCACAGTACTTTCGGCAGAACTCAATTCTCAGACTCACGATGCATTTGGATTTATTTGCAAGATCTTTCACTAAAAAGAGTTTTAGCGATGTGCTCCGTAAGTTGCCTTTTTAGGCTGAAGTATTGATATAACTTAAAAATCTGCAGCCATGTTTTTGCTCCGGTGGACCAAAAAAAAAGAAAAAAAAATTCTGAAACAAACAGCTCAAGAACTTTCTACTTATTAAAAGATATCCTTTAACCTGGGGAAAAGTCAAAATCATAAGCAATGTTGGAAGTAGGAAAATGATAGCAATTACTACCACTTATTAATAACAACGACATTGCCCAGTGCTTACTTTGCACACGGCCCTGACAAGGCACTCTATGGGCACCGTTCCATCTAGTCTCCTCAGCAACCAGCAGTGTGAGTACCTGACTCCTCCACTCTGCAGGTGAGGAAACATTTCAGAGAGGTTGACTGTCTTCCCAAGGTCACAGAGCTGGTAAGTGGGACTCAAACACCAGACATCAAACTCCAGTTGGCTTTCAGCCACCACACAACATCTTTCACGTGCTAAGTAATCTCAGCGATGCTCCCAGGTAAACCTGGTGCCCATCCTACAAGGGAGGGAACTGAGAGCGAGGGGGTTCGGCAGCCCACCCAGCGTCCCAGGAAGAGTAAGTGACTGGGGATGAATCCAACCTGGGCTTCTCAGGCAAAGCCCTTTGGATTCCCACGACACACCATTGCACAGCACTTGCTGTGGGCTCCCCTCCCCACTCACGTTTCCAAGGCCCCCATCCAGGCGCCAGGCAACCTGGGCTCCCATGCTGCCAGCCAGGTACCCAAGACACACAGTCGGGCCACGAGCAGTACTGCCCTCCCAGACAGGGTCCTGCCCCAAACCAGAGTCTCAGTAGCCTTCACAGCACTCACTGACCCAAGGCACAATGTCCCACGTCCTTTTCTCATAAAAAACCTGCTCTCTGGCAAACATATACAAGACTCAAGACTTGGCTCAGGTCTTAGCATGGAGGTCAGAACCAGAGTGCAGCTCTCTGGAGAGGTGCAGGGACGTAGGGTGGAAAGAAAGGACACCTTCAGAGGAAACCAGTCACCAGGGAGAGTGAGAGGTGGGTCCCAGGCAGAATGCGGGGAATGCCTGCATTAAACAGCCAGCGACACTGGAGGGCTCTTACCAGGCGGCGAGAAGGTGAACCGGGAAGGGGCTCTTGAATTCAGAAATCGGGAGTTCATGGTCCTTCAGAAAACAGTTTCAACAGTGGGGGTAGCAGTTTTTAATGTTTTCCCTCCTTTCTTTAAAAATTCCGTTATTAACAGTCCTTGTGTCTCTGAGCTGCTCATTTCCATTATTTCCAATATGCTGTTGAAACCTACCGCCAAAGATATTCCCAAAGAGACGTACAATGCTTGTAAACCCATCATAACTAGAGACAGATTGTCTCCTTGGACTCTGCAAGCCCTGATTGGGGATAGTTTACTCAAAGGTAGCCTTTCTAACCACCTAGACCGGATACGATTCCCTTTTTATTACAGACAATGCCATTCATTCCCCACACCTGAAAATTTCTTAGCTGTCAATTAAATTCAGATGATTTATCGAGCTGATTTTTTTTTTTCTTTTTTGGCTATTGCCTATATTAGCTGCAACCTTTTCCTGTCCTCTAAAACACTACCGAAAGTTGCTAACCACATCGTCCCTTGCTGTGGTTTGAATTCATATTTCTATTCTAAAACTCCCCACTTCACAGTCACTTTTGCAAGACAGTTATTTCTTCCTATTTACTAGAGCACTGTGAACTCCCAGGTTCACTACTTCCATTGGAATGTAATAAATTGTGTTTTTTTACATTTTTTCCTGCTAGGTGGAGTCACCATTGAGTCTCTGGCAGGCCTG
>CAUYSK010048973.1:0-15810 GCA_963575035.1 Avahi laniger | reverse complement strand
CTCAAACTCCTGGGCTCAAGTGATCCTCCTGCCTCAGCCTCCTGAGTAGCTGGGACTACAGGCATGCGCCACCATGCCCGGCTAATTTTTTCTATATATATATATATTTTTTTAGTTGTCCAGATCATTTCTTTCTATTTTTTAGTAGAGACGGGATCTCGCTTTTGTCAGGCTGGTCTCGAACTCCTGACCTTGAGCTATCCACCCATCTCGGCCTCCCAAAGTGCTAGGATTACAGGCATGAGCCACCGCACCCAGCCCCTCTGGACCTTTGAGATGACATATTTGTCCCTGTCATTTAACAGGTCACCAACTTGTAGGGAACAGGTGACATCACGCCAACAACTAGCAGTGAGGCCTTGGCCATGTCATTTCCACTCTCAGGGCCTGGATGGTTTATTTGGTAAAAGAAGAACTTGAACTAGCTGGCCTCCAAAATCAATCCCTCCTAGATCAGATGCTAAAGTTTAATGAACCACTGCTAAACCTGGAAATAAGCTAATCAGTAGAAAACTTTTCTCTGTTTAAAATAAATAAATAAATAAAGAGATCTATTTTATACACCTCATAGAAAAATTAAAAAGCTCAAATAAGGAACCATAAAAATATGTATATAAGTAGCCTTATCAATTAGAAAGAATACTAAATGCAAATCAAAACTATGAAATGTTCAACATGCCTCAGATGTAGTGACAATATTTTTTGAGTTCTCTTATTCTATGCTGGATACTTTACCTATGTTATGTCACTTTCTCCTCAACAACCTCTGGAATTGGCCATATTGTCATTTTGAATATGGGGCAGCCAAGGTTTGGTAGTTAAACAACTGACTCAAGCTCCATGCCAAGGAGATGGCAGACCAGTGCTGTGCCGTGTTATCTATCCTAAAGCTAATTCTCTCCTCAGGGTTTCAAACACATCAGTATTTCCATATAAGTAAATGGAAAGAACATGCTATTTTGTGAGAATTCATATACTAAATTTACATAATATCCAATATTTCCTTTCTCAATTCTATATAATGTTTATGCTTCACTTTGTATGCTTAGAAAAAAACAGGAAAACATAACAAAGATAGCTTTTAGCAACTGAATTACTGTTTATCTAGAAATTAGCTGTTCAGAATAAATGAAATTGTATTTACAACTGCTCAGAATGTACCCAAAATGCTTTTAAGAAGCTCAAAATACTTTTAAGCAATCACTGTAAATTTATTCATGTGTTAAAATAAGCATTGGAACACCAACAGAAAGAAAAGATTATGCTAAGATTAAATTAAGAGGCTCCTTAAAATAACAATCCACAAGACAGTCATAGACACTAACAAATCCTGGTTTCTTCAGTATTATTTCCAAGAAAGGAAAATAAAGATCCCAAGGCCTTGGTTGCTGCTATTGAACAGAAAAGCAAATAATCAAATGAAATAATCAAGGCAGTTCCAGTGATTATTCACAGGAGACGTGACTGCTTGGTTAAGCTGTTGGCTTTTTCTCCCTTTAGATCTTTCTTCCTACAAGGAAAACCTTTAAAAAAAAAGTTTTTCCCTTCAATCTAACACAATCATTTAATTCTATGTTAAGCCTTTTAGGTTTCTAACTAGCTAAAGATATCTGTGATGAGCATGACAGCAGGTAGAACACTGAACACAGGAGCAAAAGCCATGAGACAGAAAATGTATACGGTGGCTCAAACCTTAATCTAACAGTGGTTCTCGAACTTGAATGCGCACCAGAATCCCCTACAGGGCTTATTAAAGCACATGATACTGCGCCTCACCCTGCCAGTTTCTGGTTTGGTAGGTCAGGAGTAGGGTCCAAGAACTTGCATTTCTATTACATTCCCTGGTGATACACTCTGAGAACCATATCTATGCTTGGTTTTGGAAATGAAGCTCCAAGTGCAACTTGTAACCAATAATTAGCCTCGTTGTTTATAAAGGACTAGCCTTAAGATGTGTGATTGATAGTTCATAAACAGAACTTTTTAGTTATTTGCTAAATGTAAAACTAATCCAAGTTTAATAGATGATAAGATTAACTGATAGTGTAAGCTTAGCTAGAATTCTAAATTTGAATTTATGCTATAAATGTATAATTTTTAAAATCATAGCATTTTTTAGAAAGTTGCTATATGGCAAGAACTGTGCTAAGTATTTTACTTTCTATAAAGTATTTCATCAAATCTTCATTAAAAATCTAAGATATAAATGCCATTATTATTGTTATTCCCAGTTTATAATAATAAAACATGCTTAGGAAGATGCTTGGGCACTTGCCCAAGTTCAATGGAGCAAGTGTGAATTTATTAATAAATGATGGAAGCAAACCTCGACCCAGGCAGTCTGACTCCAGAGCTGGACTTCTATTGCCTCATAGTCTATGGCCTCTGAATAAATGACACTGTCACTATCAGAAATCAAAATTATAATCTCAAATTCTAAACTCAATGTGCAGAATGACAATTCATGAGATGAATATAAGTTCAGGACTACACAGGATACCAGAGCTTCTGTACCACAAGAATGTGTTACAGCTACACCATTAAAAATTTTAAAAGGGAAAGCTTTGCTCATAGAAAATTGATGAAATTGATTTGGCCATCCTTAGTTTAGGTTTCTTCACAAAGGTTTTTCCATTTTCACTGAAATTTAAAATTCTACATTACATGAAACTCAGCTATAAGAATAAAATGATGCCTTGGGAGTGAGAGTAAGGAAATGTTCAAAGGGCATAGAAAGCTCACTCATTTCCAGGACACGTTAGAGCCTGCAGTGTCTCCAAGGAAAAGTTAGGGTCCCAGCAGGTGGATGTCACAGGCAGACATAGCCTCCAGGTGAGACGTAATCAGGAGCTTAGGCAACAGATGGGAGTCATCAGGGAGATGTGTCCTCACACGTCATGTCTGGGTTGTAGCTAGAGAAAAACAGGGTTGCAGGACTAAAAACAGAACTCTCACCTTAGAAAATAAAACACACACAGATAGGATAAACTGGCAGGGGAGGGGAACCTGTGGCCTTAAGGCCACATGTGGCCCTCCAGTCCCCAAGTACGGCCCCCCAACTGAATCCAAATTTTACAAAACAAATCCTTTTAATAAAGGGATTTGTTCTGTGAAGTTTGGATTTGGTCAAAAGGCCACACTCAAGGATCCAGAAGGCCACATGTCACCCCAAGGCCACAATTTCCCCGCTCCTCGGAGGAAAAACTACGGAGTTGGATCTTGCCAGATTAGAAAGTCAAAACAAAGTCAATTAAATAATTTTCATACTATCAACTTGCAGGAGATCTACTGTGGGACTGAACATTCAGGCCCATCTGTGGAAATTGGAGGGTGGCAGCTGATGCAGAGATGACGCAGGTGCTAATACTCTAAGCCTCCAAGTAAAACAGTAAAAAGAATTGCAAGTGATCCAGAGTCTTCTATAGAACGGGAGTACAAAAGGATTGCTGAGGCAATAAATATATTTGAAGGTCATAAGGAACTAAATTGAATTCAACTTCTGAATCTCCCAAATTTGAGGTGAAATCTTCTCCAAATCCCAATGCATAGAGAAAGCAGTAAACCAAAGAAGGCAATTACAAAAAACAAGCTTTCAAAGATTTTAAATTCTTAGAACTGAACTCTCTATCTTGGCTTTGGAATTAGAATGAAAGTGGGCTTCCCTTTTTCTTTTTTAAAAAGAAAGCTATGAAGAGGCACTAAAAAAAGCATTTCAATGATTTCTATCACATACTTAGAAAGTTGAGCTCATTAGAAAAACCTGTCATGACAAAATGGTTGAGACTTACAGATCCACATTGCTGGCCACAGCAGGCTTTGTAAATTGTAGTAAACAAAAATAAATCCCTAGAGATTTTTTGAAAGTGGGCTTTCCTTTTTCTTTTTTTAAAAGAAAGGTATGGAAAGGCACTAAAAAAACCATTTCGATGATTTCTATCCCATACTTAGAAAGTTGAGCTCATTAGAAAAACCTGTCACGTCAAAATAGTTGAGACTTACAAATCCACATTGCTAGCCACAGCAGGCTTTGTAAATTGTAGTAAATAAAAATAAATCCCTAGAGATTTTTTAATACTTCCACTTATACACTAGTACTTATTTTTTAAAAATTCAAGAAATTTGGTATTTAAAGAGTAAAAGAATTTCAATCCAAGGATCTTCATCAAGGGTAAGAACATATATGAATAATGTACACATATTATTGAAAGTATGACAAAATCTTTTGGTGGAATTATATCAAATTACTGATAACTCAAGATTTTCTGACATCAGGATGTGTCAGGTAATTCTCTGAAAGGGCTAATCAATATACAGCCATCAATGACAGAGTATGTCATGATTACTATCCAATTGTCCCTGTAGGATTTGAGAATCCAGAAGCTGAAATGGCCTCAATAGTCCAACCCATAAGTCCTGTTATTGGGATACAGAGTAGCTACTTAACTTATTAGAAGACCATACAAATTTAATAGCAGTTACTTATGTTGGGTTATTCAGAGTCTTTTCAAGGCACTAAACAACATAACACTCTTTCCATATAATATTCACATAAATGACTCAACCTAGGAAATTTTAAACATAGTAATAGGATATCAACTTGATAGACAAGCTGAGCATCTAGACAGTGCTTCTCCAAAGTCATCTAAAGGACTTCTGCTTCTTGGAAGATGGAGTGAGTAGATATTTTTCCTGCCACATACAGCTAAAAATCCAGATAGTATACATCAAACAAACATAAACTCTGAAAGATAAAGTCAAGAAGGCAGACCAGGTAGAAACCTTTGGACCCAGAGACAAGGGCAAGATGGCTAACAAGAGACATTGAGCACCATATCATCCTAAATAGGAAAAAAAATTTCAGGCAAAAAAGAATAGCCCAGATGAAATACTGAGGGAAAGGTGAAAGAACCTACCCTTACTGGAGACACCACAGGAAGTTGCAGAGCAGAACAAGACGGAGTAAGATTTTCGCAGAGACCAACCCCTAAGGGATTCAGAGCCTGGCAGAAAGGTCAGATGGGAGTGTTTACTTTTCCTGCGTTCACACGCAGGAAAAGTAAATGGAATGGAATTCATTCCATTTATATGGAATGGAATGAATTCAAAATTTTGAATGGAATTCAAAATATAAATTACAAGTAAGTTCAATGGGATCAATGAGAAAGTTGATAACCAACACAAAGAAACCAAAAAATAACTCAGGACATAAATGAAAAATTCACTAACAAGATAGATAATTTTTAAAAAATAATAGAACTTCTGGAAACAAAAAAATGATTTAAGGAATTTCAAAATACAGCGGAAAGTCTTAACAACAGACTAAACCAAGCAGAAGTAAGAATTTCAGAGCTTGAAGACAAGGTGTTCAAAATAACACAAATATAAAGAAAAAAGAATCAAGAGAAATAAACAAAAATCTCTGAGAAATATGGGATTGTGTAAAATGGTCAAACATAAGAATGCCTGAGGGAGAAGAAGAAAAAGCAAAAAGCAAAGAAAAGCTATTTGAGGAAATAACTGAGGAAAACTTCCCTAATTTAGCTAGAGATTTAGACATCCAGATACAAGAAGGTCAACCAATCCCTGGAAGATTCAATGCAAATAGGACATTACCAACACATATAGTCATCAGTCTGGCCAAAGTCTGATAAAGGGGAAAATCATACCAGCTGCAAGACAAAAAAAGCTTCAAGTAATTTGAAAGGAAAATCCATCAGACTAACAGCACACTTCTCAACAGAAACCTTACAAGCCAGAAGAAATTGGGGTCCCGTTTTTAGTCTTCTTAAACAGAATAACTGTAAGCCAAGAATTTTGTATCCTACAAAACTAAGTTTCATAAATATAGAAAAAATAAAATTTTTCCCAGACAAGCAAACACTAAGGGAATTTGTCATCATTGAACCTGTCCTACAAGAAATGCTCAAAAGTGCTCTAAATGCTAAAAAGAATGATTAATACTCACTGGTACAAAAACATTCGAAAGTAAAAATTCAGACCTCTTGTAAAACAATAACACATGAGAGAATACAAAGGAACAAGCTAACAATCAACACAATAACTGGAAGAGTATCTCACTTATCAATATTAACATTGAATGTAAATGGTCTAAATGCCTCGACAAAATACTGGAAAACTTAATCTAATAGCATATCAAAAAGATTATTCATGGTGATCAAGTGGTTTTCATCTCAGGGATGAAAAAATGCTTCAACATGCACAAATCAATAAATCTGATCCACCATATAAACAGAATTAAAAACCCCATAAGTTGCTGATCCACTAATGCCACTACTAGGTTTCTAACCAAAAGAAAATAAGTCATTATATCAAAAAGACACATACACTCATATGTTTATCACAGCACATTTCACAATTGCAAAGATATGGAATCAACCTAAGTACCCTTCAACTGATAAGTGGATAAAGAAAATGTGGAATATATATACCATGGAATACTACTCATCCATAAAGAAGAATGAAATAATGTCTTTTGCAGCAACTTGGATGGAACTGGAAGCCAATATCCTAAGTGAAGCATCTCAGGAACAGAAAAATAAATATCACGTGTACTCACTTATAAATGGGAGCTAAATGATGGATATACATGGTCATACAGAGTGATATAATGAACTTTGGAGACTCAGAATGGGAGAGGGTGGGGGCATAAGGAATAAAAAATACTAACATATATAATGTACATAACTAGGGTAATGAGTACACTAAAAGCCCTGACTTCACCATTATGCAATTTGTCCATGTAACAAATAACCACTTTCACTCTCTAAATCTATTGAAATTTAAAAAAAAAAAAATGAAAAGAAACCTTAGGATCAAAATAACACATTAGAAAGTTTCCTGGGTTCTCATTTTTTCCTCATATTTCCCAGACTTGTCACTGACAACCCAGAAATACCAATAGGCACAGACCAAAACAAACAAACAAAAGACACAACAAAAGCCTGCTCTACTTAGCCAGAGAATCAAGAAAGAGACAGTCTAGCAAGATAAAAATCTTTTAGACAATAACCACTTTATTATAGACAAACACAACTGAAATTAATTGTGGCCCTAACCCCAGCCACATTAGCAAAGACCAAGTGGGGAGCCTAAATTTTAACCCTCATCAGGAGGTAACAAGCTGTTCCAACCATTGCCAAGCCCTCTTCCTCTCCCAGGTTAATGTCAAGGAAAACCTAAGAGAAAGCCAAGACTTTCATCCACTCCAAGCAGTAAGAAGCACAGTCCCCCTGCAATGTCAGTGGCAATCACACAGAACTCCAGAATCCCACTCCCACCCTGAACTAACAAGAAGCTCCCTCAGGTGAGTGACAATGGAGGCCTAATGGGGAACTTGAACTTCTTCCTCACCTAGCGATAATGAGACAGTGCCCCTCCATTGAAATAATGTCAGAAGATACCAGCTAAAAGAGAAGGTTTGAATAAAATCTTATAACAAATACCCAAATGTGCAGGTTTAAATTAAAAATCACTTATAATAACAACAACCAAGAAGATATCAAACTGAAAAAGATAACAAATGCATGCCAACACCAAGATGAAAGAGAAATTAGAATTATCCGGAAAAGCAACCATGAAATGCATGAAAAGCAATCATGAAAATGCTTCTAAGAGCAATTATGAACATACTTGAAATAACTGAAAGTCTCAGCAAGGAAATAGAAAATTATAGCAAAGAAACAAGATATATAGAACCAAATAAATTTGAGAACTAAAAAATACAATAGAAAAATAAACTTCAATGGATAGGTTCAATGGCAGAATGGTGAAGACAAAGAAAAATATCAATGAGCTAGAAGGTATAGTAATAAAAATTACTCATTTTGAACAACAGAATGAAAATAGACTTAAAAAGTGAACAAATCTCTGGGACCTATAAGACTATTCCAAAATATCTAGCATTCATGTTATCAGAGTTTCAGAAGAAGAGAAATAAGGCAGGACTGGAAAAGTACTTGAAGAAATAAAACTTCTCAAGTTTGGCAAAAGACATAAGTCTAGCGATTCAAGATTAATTCAAGAGATTGAACCCCAAACAGGATAAATTTAAAGAAATCCACACCAAGACACATCTTGGTGAACGTTTTGAAAATAAAGACAAAGAAAAAGCCTTAAAAGGAATGAGACAGAAAAAAAATCTTACTTAAAAGGGAAAGCAATTAGACTAACAGTGGATTCCTCACCAGAAACCATGGAAGCCAGAAGGAAATGACACATTTTTCAAGCACTAAAAGAAAAGGACAGTCAACTCAGAATCCTATAAGCAGCAAAAATTTCCTTTGGAAATCAAGACATTCTCAGAGGAAGGAAGACTAAAAATTTGTTGACAGAAGACCTGCACTAAAAGAATGGCTAAAGGAAGTTCTCTAAACAGGAAGAAAATAAGAAAAGAAGGAATCTTGGAAATCAGCTTGCAGAGAAAATAATGGTCCACAGGGTGGAGTGGAGAATTATAGGTAATTATTGCCACACCTTGAACCTTAATGGTGTTTACTCTTCTGGATTTCAAGATTGCTTTAGGCTGATGGCTCCTTTTTTTCTTCCATTCTCTCCCTTTTTGGACAAAAATTTCTATAATTGGTATCATATGCATGTCCCATTTTTGTATTTGAAGAGCAGATAACTTGTTTTTTAGCTTCACAGGTCCACATATAGAGAGGAATTTTGCCCCAGAATGGATCAGACTCAGAGAATCCCTCATACATGATCGAGATGATTTAGATGGTGAGGTCTGGGACTTTTGAGCTGATGAGGTTTAGATGATAATCTGGTCTTTGTATGAATGATGTATGAGTTGAGACTTCTGAAGATGTTGGGATGAGATAAATGTCTTTTGAATATGGATAGACATAAATCATCATAGGGGCCAGAGAAGGACTCTGGTAGATGGAATAACGACCCTCCCCCAAAGACATCCACATACTAATTTCAAACCAATAAATATGTTACCTTACATGACAGTAAGTATTTTGCAAATGTGATTAAGTTAAGAATTTATTAATGGGGAGATTATCCTGGATTATACAGGTGTGCCAATTGTAAACACAGGATATTTATAAGAGGAAGACAGCAAGGTCAGAGTCATGTAAGATGTGAAAATGGAAACAGAGAGTTAGAGAAAGAGATTTAAAGATGCTATGATGCTGGTTTTGAAGATGAAGAAATGGACCATAAGACAAGAAATGCAGGTGGCTGTAAAAGATGGAAAAAATAAGAAAACAGATTTTCCCAAGAGCCTTCAGAAAAAATACAGCCCTGCCAATACCTCAGTTTTCAGCTTGGAGAAAGTTATTTCAGACTTTTGACTGTGAGAGCTATAAGATAATAAAATTGTGTTGTTTTGTTTCAGTAAGTTTATCGTGATTTATTACAATAGCAATAGAAAATTAAAACAATAGTAAGCAAAAACATAGGTAAATACAACTAACTTTCCTTCTCTTCTTGAGTTATAAATTATGTTTGATGGTTGAAACAAAAATTATAACATTCTCTGATGTGCTCCTAAATGTCTGAAAAGAAATATTTAGAGTACAATAATATTATAAACTAAGAAGGGTAAATGCTATAAAGAGAAGTAAAGCCTCTATGCTGCATCTGAACTGGTAAAATGATGGCATCAGTAGGCTTTGATAATTTATGTATGTATATAATGTTATGCCTAGAACAACAACTAAAAGAGCTACATAAAGGGATATATAACTCAAAAATACTATATAAATCAAAGTGAAATTCTAAAAAATGTTCAGGTAACCATATGAAAGCAAGTAAAAGAAAAAAGAGCAACCAGAAAACAAAAATTAAAATATTAATAGCAGGATTATCTCCAAATATATCAACAATTACATTAAATGTAAATTGTCTAAATATAGACAATTAATAGACATATTGACAAAGTGTATTTAAAAAACATAATCCAACTAAATATTATGAATTTCTACAGAAATTCACTTCAAATATAATTATCTAGGCAAGTTGAAAGGAAAAGAATAGAAAAAGATCTGCCATTAATCAAAGTTAAGCACAAAATGGCTATATCAATATCAGATAAAATAGACTTTGAAGCAAAGAAAATAACCAAAGACAGAATGGGATATTATATAATGATAAAAGTGTCGATCTGTCAAGAAGACATAGCAATCTTAAATTCAAGTATGCATTAAATAAGACAGCTGCAAAATATGTCAAGCAGAAACTGACAAAACTGAAAGAAAAAAACAGACAAATCCATGGTTTTAGTTGGAGACAACATCCCTCTCTCAACATCTGAAAGAACAACTAGACAGAAAATTAGCAAGAATATGGAAGTCTCAATAACACCATAAATCATAAAACAAACTTCAGCAAATTTAAAAAAAAATTAAAATCATACAAATTGTGCTCTCCGATTGCAGTGAAATTAAATTAGAAATAAATAACAGAAAGATAACAGGAAAATCTTGAAACACTTGGAAACCAAACAACACATTTATAAATAATCCATGAGTAAAAAAGAAGTCTCAAAGGAACTGAAAAAATAAATTAAACTGAATGAAAATGAAAATATAACATAACAAATTTTGTAGGATAGCATGAAAGCCATACTGAAAGCCAAATTTATAAACTAAATGCATACATTAGAAAATAGAAAAATCCCAAATCAGCAATCCAAGCTCCCACCTGAAGAAACTAAAAATTGAAGAGCCCAAATAAACAGAAAGAAAAAAATAATAAAGATAAAGATAAAGCCTCTCAAAATTCAGGACTTGATATAATTTTCACTACATTTCACTAAGTGATAATAAAAATGTTCATGTTATAATAAAATAATAAGTAATATAACCAACATGGTTAATCCTTTACAAATATGAATGTCAAAGAAGTGCCTGTTTATTTTCTCTACATCAAAATAAACCAGACTTCATGCCAAAAATGAGAATAAGAAAGTTAACAGCAAAAATCCATTAAATTGGAAATAGGAAAACAATTCAAAATAAATAAAACAAAAAGCTGACTCCTTGAAAAGATCCATAAAATTGCCAAACCTTTAGCAAAACTGACAAAGAAAAAGAGAAGACACAAATTATCAATATAGATATGAAATAAGGGATATCACTACAGACCCTGCAGACATCAAAAATGATGTCTGGGCTGGGCGTGGTGGCTCACGTCTATAATCCTAGCACTTTGGGAGGCCAAGTCGAGCGGATTGCTCAAGCTCAGGAGTTCGAAACCAGCCTGAACAAGAGCGAGACCCCGTCTCTACTAAAATTAGAAAGAAATTAACTGGACAACTAAAAATATATAGAAAAAATTAGCCAGGCATGGTGGCACATGCCTGTAGTCCCAGCTACTCAGGAGGCTGAGGCAGGAGGATCTCTTGAGCCCAGGAATTTGAGGTTGCTGTGAGCTAGGATGATGCCACGGCACTCTAGCCCAGGCAACACAGTGAGACTGTCTCAAAAAAAAAAAAAATGATGTCTAAGGGAATACTATGAATACTTCTACACACATGAATTCGACAACTTAGATAAAATGGATCAAATCCTTTAAAAGCACAAACTACTATGACATACCCACTATGAAAGAGATCATTTAATTAACCCCATAACTATTTTTTTGTTTTTATTATATTTTATTTTTTAAAATTGTTTTTTAATTTCAGAATATCATAGGGGTACAAACATTTTCGTTACATAAATTGCTTTCGTACTGTTTGAGTCAAAATTATAAATGTACCCATCCCCCAGGTAGTGTACATTGTACCCGTTGTGTGTGAATTTACCCATCGTCTCCTCTGAAACAAAAAGTTGATTCTTTGAAAAGATAAACAAAATTGACACACTTCTCACTAGACTAACCAGAAGCAGAAGAGAAAGGACTCTTTCATAAGCTCAATAAGGAATGAAAAAGGAGAAATCACAACTGATACCACACAAATACAAAATATCATCTCTGAATACTATAAAAATCTATATGCACATAAACCTGAAAACATGAAGGAAATAGACAAATTCTTAGAAACATACAGCCTCCCTAGGATCAATCAGGAAGAAATAGGATTCCTGAACAGACCAACATCAAGTAATGAAATTGAAGCAGCAATAAAAAAATCTTCCAACAAAAAAGTCTCAGACCAGATGGTTTCACAGCCAAATTTTACCACACCTACAGAGAAGAACCGATACCTAACCTGCAGAAATTATTCCATAACATTGAAAAGGAAGGAATCCTCCCTGACACATTTTATGAAGCCAACATCACCTTGATACCAAAGTTAGGAAAGGACTCAACAAAAAAAGAAAACTACAGACCAATATCCCTTATGAATATAGATGTAAAAATTCTCAGTAAAATCCTAGCAAACTGAATTCAGGTGCTTACCAAAAAAAATAAGCCATCAGGACCAAGTGGGCTTCATCCCAGAGATGCAGGGATGGTTCAACATATGCAAATCTATAAATGTAGCTCACACATAAATAGAAATAAAAACCAAGACCGTATGATCCTCTCAACAGACTCAGAGAAAGCATTTGACAAAATTCAGCACCCCTTTATAATAAGAACACTTAAGAAAATAGATTTAGATGGGACTTACTTCAAAATGATAAAAGCCATATATGACAAACCCACAGCCAACATCATACTGAATGAGGAAAAGTTGAAAACCCTATAACTATTGAGAAAACTGAATTCATAATTCAAATATTCACAAAAAACGAATCTTCAGGCCCAGATGTTTTCACAAGAAAATTCTACCAAATCTTTAAAGATTTAACGCCAATTCTACACAATCTCTTTCAGAAACTAGAAGAGATGACAGCACTTCCCAATTCATCTTAGGAAATTAATATTACCCTTATACCAATGCCAGGCTGAGACAACGCTAAAAAAAGAAAAGGAAAAAAATGAAAACTACAGACTTATATTCCTCATGGATATAGACGCAAAAGCCTTTAACACAATATTAGCAAATAGAATGTAACAAAATATAAAAAGAATTATATATTATGATCAAGAGGAGTTTATATCGCTATGCAAGGCTGATTCAATATTTGAAAACTAATCAAGGTAAGCCACCACAGAAACGAACTAAAGAAAAATCACAATGATCATATCAATCAATGAAGAAAAATCATTTGAAAAATTTAACACCCATTTAAAATATAATAGGAATAGAGGGGAACTTCCTTTTCTCTGTAGAGAGGAAGAGAATTTACAATCAACATTATACTTAATCATGCAAGACTGAATGCTTTCCTCCTAAGATCAAGAACAACATAAGGATGGATGTCTGCTCTCACCACTCTTCTTCACCACAGTACTGAAAGTTCTAACCATTGTATTAAGTCAAGAAAAGGATATAAAAGGCATACAGATTGGAAAGAAAGAAATAAAGCTGCTCATATTTGCAGATGACATGATTATTTATTTAGAAAATTCCAAAGACTCTATTAAAATAAAAAAAAAAAAACCTGGGACTAATGAGTTCAGGAAGATCACAGGATACAAGATAAATCAATTACACATCTATATACTAGCAATTAACACATGAACAATGAAATTGAAAACACAAACCCACTCACAGCCACTAAAAAAATAATTAAACAAACACTAGATATAAATCTGATTAAACATGTGTGTAGGGCTTATATGTTAAAAATTACTAAACACTGATGAAACAACCCAAAGAATATCTAAATAAGTAGAAAGACATGATGTGTTCATGAACTGCGGTCCCCACCCACTAGTCTGTGACCTATTGGGGATGGGGCTGCAGAGCTTCACCATCCACCCACCTCTCTGCATCCATGGAAAATTTGCCTTCTGTGAAACTTAGAAAGAGGGAGCACATAGCAGGGATAAGCAAAGCTTTGTACTTACAGCACTCCCCATCTCTCACATCACTACCTGAGCTCTGCCCTCCCCCATCTGTAGAAAAATTGTCTTCCATGAATCCAGTCCCTGGTACCAAAAAGGTTGGGCACAGCCGGATTAGAAGACTCAGCAGAGTAAAGATGTCCATTTTTCCCAAATTAATATACAGGTTTAAGGCAATTCCTCTCAAAATATCAGCAAGATTTTTTTGTAGGTATAGATAAGATTATGCTAAAATTTATAAGGAAAGGCAATGAAACTAGAGTTGCTAAAATAATTTTGAAAAACAAGAATAAAGTGAAAGGAATCCATTTACTGATTTCAAGACTTATAGTTATAGTAATCGTGACTGTGTGGTATTGTCGGAGGAATAGACGTATAGGTCAATGGAGCAAAATAGAAAACCCAGAAATAGATCCACACAAATATATCCAACTGATTGTTGACAAAGGTGCAAAAGCAATTCAATACAGGAAATATAGCCTTTTCAACAAATAGTGCTAGAGCAAATGGACATCTATAGGCAAAAAAAAAAGAAGAAAGAAATCTTACCCTAAAATTCACTCCTTATATAAAAATTAACTCAAATAGATCACAGGTTTAAATGTAAAAAGTATAACTGTAAAATTTTTAGTAAAAAACATAGGAGAAAATGTTCAGGATCTAGTGCTAGACAAAAAGTTCTTAACACCAAATGCACAGTTCATAAAAGAAAAAGTTGATAAATTTAATTTCATCAAAATTAAAAACATTTGCTCTGTGAGAGACCCTGAGAAGAGGATTAAAGGACAAGGGACAGTGTAGGAGAAATTATATGCAAACTACATATCCAACAAAAGACTAGTATATAATATACATAAAATATATATACACATATATATATATTTTTTTTTTTTTTGAGACAGAGTCTCACTCTGTTGCCTGGGCTACAGTGCCGTGGCATCATTCTAGCTCACAGCAACCTCAAACTCCTGGGCTCAAGCAATCCTCCTGCCTCAGCCTCCCAAGTAGCTGGGACTACAAGCATGCACGACCATGCCCGGCTAATTTTTTTCTATATATTTTTAGTTGTCCGATTAATTTCTTTTCTATTTTTAGTAGAGACGGGGTCTTGCTCTTGCTCAGGCTGGTCTCAAGCTCCTGAGCTCAAACAATCTGCCCACCTCGGCCTCACAAAGTGCTAGGATTACAGGCGTGAGCCACTGTGCCCAGCCTTATATAAAAAATATTTTAAAGTTACAACTGATGTCGTGGAGATTCATATATAATTTATGTATATTACAAAAACCTTTATGCACACAAACTGGAAAATGTGGAGGAAATGGACAAATTTTTAGAAACACACAGCCTCCCTAGGCTCAACCAGGAAGACATAGAATTCTTGAACAGACCAATATCAAGGACTGAAATTGAAACAGCAATAAAAAACATTCCAAAAAAGAAAAGTCCCAGACCAGATGGTTTCACACCCAAATTATACCACACCTACAAAGAAGAACTGGTGCCTATCCTGCAGAAATTATTCCACAGGATCGAGAAGAATGGATTCCTCCCCAACATATTTTATGAAGCCAACATAACCCTGATACCAAAACCAGGAAAGGATGCAACAAAAAAGGAAAACTACAGACCAGTATCCCTTATGAATATAGATGCAAAAATTCTCAACAAAATTCTAGCTAACCGAATCCAGGTGCTTGTTAAGAAAATAATCCATCGTGACCAAGTGGGCTTCATTCCAGAGATGCAGGGATGGTTCAACATACACAAATATATAAACGTAATTCACCACATAAACAGAAGCAAAAACAAAAACCATATGATTCTCTCAATAGACGCAGAAAAAGCATTTGACAAAATTCAACACCCTTTTATGATAAGAACACTTAACAAAATAGGCATAGACGGGGCTTACCTAAAAATGATACAAGCCAT
>CAUYSK010048969.1:0-10802 GCA_963575035.1 Avahi laniger | reverse complement strand
ATTGCAAAGATGAGAAAACAACCCAAGTGTCCATTAATACATGAATGGATTAATAAAATGTGGTATATGTATACCATGGAATACTATTCACCTTTAAGAAACAATGGTGATACAGCACCTCTTGTATTCTTCTGGATAGAGCTGGAACGCATTCTACTAAGTGAGGTATCCCAAGAATGGAAAGACAAGCACCACATGTACTCACCATCAAATTGGTATTAACTGATCAACACATAAGTGCACATATAATAACAACATCTATTGGATGTTGGGCAGGGGGAGGGGGGAGGAGGAAGGAGGGGACGGGTATTTGCATACAAAAAGAGTGCAATGCACACCACCCGAAGAATGGACATATTTGAAACTCGGACTTAGGGGGGGAGGGAGGTGCAAGGGCAACATATGTAACCTAAACATCTGTACCCCCATAATATGCTGAAATAAAAAAGGAAAATTACAGATCAACATCCCTTATGAATATAGATGCAAAAATTCTCAACAAAATTCTAGCTAACCGAATCCAGGTGCTTATTAAGAAAATAACCCATCATGACCAAGTGGGCTTCATCCCAGAGATACAGGGATGGTTCAACATATGCAAACCTATAAACATAATTCATCACATAAACAGAAGCAAAAACAAAAACCATAGGATTCTCTCAACAGACACAGAAACAGCATTTGACAAAATTTAACACCCTTTTATGATAAGAATGCTTAACAAAATAGGCATAGATGGGGCTTACCTAAAAATGATACAAGCCATATATGACAAACCCACAGCTAACATCATACTGAATGGGAAAAAATTGAAAGCATTCCCACTTAGAACTGGAACCAGACAAGGTTGCCCACTGTCTCCACTTCTATTCAACATAGTGCTGGAAGTCCTGGCCACAGCAATCAGGCAAGAGGGTGGAATTAAAGGCATACGAATGGGAACAAAAGAGATCAAACTCTCACTATTTGCTGATGACATGATATCTAGAAAACCCCATGGATTCAACCAAGAGGCTCCTAGAAGTGATAAATGAATTCAGTAAAGTCTCAGGATATAAAATCAATACACACAAATCAGAGGCTTTCATATACGCCAATAGCAGTCATACCGAGAATCAAATCAAAGACTCAATTCTCTTCACAATAGCAACAAAGAAAATAAAGAACCTAGGAATATATTTAACTAAGGAGGTAAAAGACCTCTACAGGGAGAACTATGAAACATTGAGGAAGGAAATAGCAGAGGACGTAAACAGTTGCAAAACCATACCAGGCTTGTGGGTCGGCAGGATCAACATCGTTAAGATGTCTATACTACCCAAAGTGATCTACAGATTCAATGCAATCCCTATTAAAATACCAACATCATTATTCACAGATGTAGAAAAATTAATTTTATGCTTTGTATGGAACCAGAGAAGACCCCACATAGCAAAAACAGTTCTAGACAATAAAAACAAAATGAGAAGTATCAATTTACCAGACTTCAGACTTTATTATAAAGCTGTAGTAATCAAAACAGCTTGGTACTGACACAAAAATAGAGCCATTGACCAGTGGAACAGAACTGAGAACCCAGATATAAAACCATCCTCATATAGGCATCTAATCTTTGACAAAGCAGACAAAAACATACGCTGGGGAAAAGAATCCTTTTTTTTTTTTTTTGAGACAGTGTCTCAATCTGTTGCTCTGGCTAGAGTGAGTGCTATGGCGTTAGCCTAGCTCACAGCAACCTCAGACTCCTGGGCTCAAGCAATTTTCCTGCCTCAGCCTCCTGAGTAGCGGGGACTACAGGCATGCGCCACCATGCCTGGCTAATTTTTTCTATATATTTTTAGTTGTCCAGATAATTTATTTCTATTTTTTAGTAGAGACAGGATCTTGCCCTTGCTGAAGCTGGTCTCGAACTCCTGAGCTCAAACTATCCACCCGCCTCAGCCTCCCAGTGTGCTAGGATTACAGGCATGAGCCACTGCGCCTGGCCAGGAATCCTTATTCAATAAATGGTGCTGGGGAAACTGGATAGCCACGTGTAGAAGACTGAATCAGGATCCACACCTTTCACCTCTCACAAAAATGAACTCACACTGGGTAACAGATTTAAACCTAAGGAGTGAAACTATTAGGATTCTAGAGGAAAATGTTGAAAATAGTCTTCTAGACATTGGCCTAGGCAAAGAATTTATGAAGATGACCCCAAAGGCAATCACAGAAACAACCAAAATAAATGGGACCTGATCAAATTAAAAAGCTTCTGCACAGCCAAAGAAAACTATCACAAGAGTAAACAGACAGCTTACAGAATGGGAGAAAATTTTTGCGTGCTACAAATCCGTTGAAGGGCTGATAACTAGAATTTACTTAGAACTCAGGGAAATCAACAAGAAAAAAAAATCAAACAACCCTATCAAAAAGTGGGCAAAGGACATGAATGAACAGAAACTTTTCAAAAAAAGAATAAAGGCCAAAAAACATGAAAAATGCTCAACACCTCTAATCATCAGGGAAATGCAAACCAAAACCATAATGAGATATCACTTATCTCCAGTGAGACTGGCCTTTATCAAAAAGTCCCAAAACCATAAATGTTGGCGTGGATGCGGAGAGATAGGAACACTCACACACCGCTGATGGGACTGCAAACTAGTTCAACTTCTGTGGAAAGCAATATGGAGATACCTTAAAGAGATACAAGTAGAATTACCATTTGATCCAGCAATCCCATTACTGGGCATCTACCCAAAGGAACAAAAGACACTCTACGAAAAAGACACCTGCACCTGAATGTTTATAGCAGCACAATTCACAATTGCAACGATGTGGAAACAACTCAAGTGTCCATCAATACATGAGTGGATTAATAAAATGTGGTATATGTATACCATGGAGTTCTATTCAGCTTTAAGAAACAAAGGTGAGGTTGGAGCGGTGGCTCACGCCTGTAATCCTAGCACTCTGGGAGGCCCAGGCTGGCGGATTGTTTGAGCTCAGGAGTTTGAAACCAGCCTGAGCAAGAGTGAGACCCCTTCTCTACTAAAAATAGAAAGAAATGAATCAGACAACTAAAAATATATAGAAAAAAATTAGCCGGGCATGGTGGCGCATGCCTGCAGTCCCAGCTATTCAGGAGGCTGAGGCAGGAGGATTGCTTTAGCTCAGGAGTTTGAGGTGCTCTGAGCTAGGATGACGCCACGGCACTCTAGCCCAGGAAAGAGAGTTAGACTCTGTCTCAAAAAAAAAAAAAAAAAACAATGGTTATATTAGCACCTCTTGTATTCTCCTGGAAAGAGCTGGAACACATTCTACTAAGTATCCCAAGAATGGAAAAACAAGCACCACATGTACTCACCATCAAATTAGTATTAACTGATCAACACATAAGTGCACATATAAGAATAACATTTATTGGATGTTGGAGAGGGGGGAGGGGGGAGGAGGGGACAAGCATATGCATACTGAAAGAGTGCGATGTGCACCATCCAGGGGATGGACATGTTTGAAGCTTGGATTTGGGAGGCGAGGGGGCACAAGGGCAACATACGTAACCTAAACATCTGTATCCCCATAATATGCTGAAATAAAAAAAAATCAAGATTCATTCTTTGAAAAGATCAAAGAAATTTAAAAACCTCTAGCCAGGCTAAGAAAAAAGATACAATTTCTAATATCAGAAATGAAAGAGGAAATCACTGCCAATGCCATGGATATCAAAAGGATAAGGATTATAAACAATATGCCTACAAATTCGATAGCCTAGATCAAATGGGCCAATTCCATGAAAGACACAACCAACCAAAACTCACAAGAAGAAATAACCTCAATAGCCCTATATCAAGGAAATGGAATCAATGTCAGGTCCCCTCTTGGTGGAGAGGGTTGTCCTGGTTCTTTGGCTCCTTGCTTGGAAAATTCACAAGCAGGGCCAGTGTGACTGAGCGACCACAGACAGGAAGCAATTGCACACAAACAGCTTGTATTGCAGAAAAGAAGGGAGCTATACAAAGCAGAAAGTACGTTCCAGAGAGGAACAGGTCAGTCTCCGTAAGTGGATGGAGAAAGATATTGAGGATTCCCAGGTGGTTTCCTTTTATTGGCCTGGTCTGGGGGAGAGCTTAGGGGAGGTGTGGGATGTTACCAGATGATTTATAAACATGATTGGCAGGTGTTCTTATAACGAAGTTGAAGCTCCTCAGGTGTGTGCCTCAAAACCTCAAGTCCCCGCTCTTTGCAGTTGTTAGCTGCGTTTCCCTACAGTCCCTTCCCTGGCTTCTCCACGCCAGGAACTGCCCTGCTGGCCTGTATCTGCTGCCTGCAGATTTGGTCCATGCCTGACATTCCCTGTGAGAGATATGGAGCCTGAAAATCTTTGGGGCTAAAGGTCCATGTTCTGTAGCTGCTTCTAACCGAACAGAGACAATGCTCTCCAGGCTCCATGATCTCTTTTAAGAGCTACAGGTGGAAGTTACTTGCGGCCTTATCTAGCGACTCCGTGAGTGGTAGTACTACCGTGTTCAGATACGGGGTGAAATCCCCGAGTTAACAGAAGTTCCACGTGGAACCATTGAAGCCTTAAAGACATGCAAACTTAGTAAGAAGGTTAAAAATGCATGAGCCAAATATTAATAGAAGGACAATGGCCACTAAGGTCCCAGGAATGGTACCAACCCGGTCATACTTGGCAATAAGTGAAAAAAAGTTGTAAGAAAAATGAAATCATAATGAAAATGAAAATTATGAGTGCTTGAAAATAGGCCTTCGTGGCACAATGTATCTGACATGCGGAGGATTCCAGCAGAGCCTTGCATAAGACCAGGAAACATACATAGGGATTCTTTACTGTCTGTGGTGGCATAGCCCGTCAGGTTTAATTATTTCACCTTTTCGAACAGAACCTTTAATCCCTTGGTTCACGCTCGTAGGTATCTCATTTCAGTGTCCTTGCCAGCATCTGGCTCCGAGCATCCACCGGTGTAGCTCTCCCGTGTGTACCAGCTCTCCATTGCCTTCAGTTTCACTCCTGTGGGGTAGACAAGACCTGATGTGGGCCCTTCCACGTGGGCTCTGATTTTTCCACACAAGACTCACAGTATTGAGGGTCATCTCTCAGGTATATAAAGGCCTGAACATAGGGAATTTCTGACCACTTTCCATCCCTTCTACAAAAGGGATCTAATTGTAGGATAGTATTCCGGTGAAGACTCCCGCTCTCAGGCCAGGATTCTCTGTCCGGCAGTTGGTACTGGGGCCATGCTGTGTTGCAGAAAAACACTAGTTTCATTTCACAGAGGCTATTGAGTCCAAGTGTCTTCCAATTTTTTAACAGAAATCCCAGGGGAGAATTGGTGGGGCCTAAGGTTTCCTGTCCCATTGGCTCTTTGGGAAGAGAACAGAGTAGACCAAGAGTAGATTACCTGTCAGACCAGGCATCCCCGTGTCCGGCAGGTTTGACTCAGAGCTTGCTTATTTGGGCTGTGCCCAAAAATCTCTATTGTGACTACTTGTCAAACCAGGCATCCTGGTCCCGACAGGTCAGCCACCACCCATTCAGGCATCCCTCCCCTGGGCAGTATTTCACCATAGGGACACCATGTCCTGTCCCTGTGGTTGGAGCCCCCCGCTGGCTCCAGAGACCTGGTGAAAACTTTCCCCCCACCCCCTCACCAGGTGGCAGATGGTAGGGGTCAGTCTACCTTCAGTTCTCTTAGTCTGAAACAGCATGGGATGTCATGGGACATAGTCCTAGAAAACTATGTTTCAGTTAGAAAAAGAAAGGTAGGATTCTAGGGGTGAGGGAGACACTTACGCTGCTGTAGGGGCCTCACTATAGTCAGGAAGTTTTCCAGTCAGGGTGTCCCCTCAACCCTTCTACTATTTCCTCAGCCACAGAGAGCAGGCAGCCCCTTTACTGAGGGGAGTCCCATAAGACCTGGCTGGTGTGTAGCAGGATTGGATTTCCAAAATGCTGCTTCCCGAGTCCTAGTGTGGTAACAAAAAGGACAGGAACTCCGGGGTTTGCACCGCATTTGCACGACTCACCATGTTCTACCAGACTCGGGAAAGCAAGAAGACAGGAAGATGAGGTGACAAGGCAACCTCCTGAAAGCACACATACTCCATCACCTTACCTTCAAAAGAGAGGCTCCCAGGTTTTAACACCAAACGTCAGGTCCAGCCTTTTGGTGGACTGTTGTCCTGGTTGTTTGGCCCCTTGCTTGGAAAATTCACAAGCAGGGCTGGTGTGACTGAGAGACCGCAGACAAGAAGCAATTGCACACAAACAGCTTGTATTGCAGAAAAGGGAGCTATACAAAGCGAGAGTATGTTCCAGAGAGGAACGGGTCAGTCTCCACGAGTGGGGAAAGACGTTGAGGACTCCCAAGTGGTTTCCTTTTATCAGCCTGGTCCAGCGGAAGAATTATGGGAGATGTGGACTATCACCAAATGATTGACAAGTGTTCTTATATAACAAAGTTGCATCCGCTTATGCTCCACAGGTGTGTAAACCTCAAAAACGCAGATTTCTGATTTTTTCTTGACTGAGTTTTCCTGCAGTCCCTCCCCCGCCTCACCCCTCCCTCCCGTCTCCGCCCCTGGGAACCGCCCTGCTGGCCTACACTTGTCACCTGCAAGATTTGATCCCTGCCTAACACCAGCATAGTGATGTGTCCCGTTGTAGGTGTCTAACCCAAGCAGAGGCATTCAGAGTCCTTTCAGGGGCATTGACGTGGGGCTGGCAGTGAGATGTTTCCCCCTTCTGAAGATTGTAAGATCAAAGAACCATTTAAATCTGAAGCTGCAGAAATAATTTGTGCTGACCAGTGGAGGAAACTTGTTTGAGGAGGAGGAAAACAGAGCCTCAAGAGGAAGGTGGAGTGATTGCATCTTAATGAAATCATCCAATGTCCTGGATCTAGCCATACGTGAACTGGAAACCTACTTTCTAACTTTTCATTTACAAGAGCCAATAAACTCCTGTTTGACTCAAACTAGTTTGAGTTGGGTTTTTGTCACCTGAATCTGAAAGTATCTTGACTAATACAACAACATAAGTTGAAATTTTTGGTCGAACAAATAGAAAGTGAAGAAATAGAATTCATTCAGCCTTCCTATAGGACCTCTTCCAGGGAAGATCTCATGTGGGCCAGTCAATGGTCTCCTGGTACCAACTATGAATGAATCAGTACTTCTTTTCGTTCCTGCTTTTCTGCCAATATGAAGTTGACACAAAGTAACTGAAAGTTGCTTAGTCAGTCTCCTGATTCTTCTCCAGCCATCTGGTATAGGCCACATCTATATAACTGAGGACAGAGTTCTTGTGATCACAGCTTTTGATAAAAATAAGTATTAGTGATATTTAATTCTTTGAAATTGAGTTGCACTGCACTAGTTCCCAAACTATTCATCACCAAAAACAACTTTTATTTCTTTTCTATGTGAAATACTTTATTTACAAAAACCACATTTTCTAAATAATTATGGACTTGTTTTTAACACAGAAGATAAATACATATAAAGCAATTGACAAGAACTGCTTAACATTTGTTAAAACCAGCATTTCTACACAGAACTGATATAATGTCTGCTATAAGCAGTAATCTTAAATGTAATGTTATCTTAAGTAATCTTAAGTGTTTGTTAGGATTTCTGCAATATTATATATATTGTAAATATTGTACACGAACAATGTATGTGTGTGTGTGTGTCTGTCTGTCTTTGGAGGATCTGCCGTTGGAGACCCTAAATTGGGCACCTCTGACCTATTAAACTTTGGCATTGTGTCAAGCGCTAGGAATATACAAAGATCTGGATCCTATCCTAATGAAATTTATAGTTCAGTTTTTCAGGGAAGAAAAAACCCTTTTTCCTCTACTCTTTTAGATTCATTGACTAGGGCCCTACAAATTAGACTGACAAAAGACAGAGTCATAGGAGAAAAGGCCTACAAATTTAATTTTTACACAACATGGGAGTTTTCCTAGAAAAGAAATGAAGACCTAGGCCCAAGATAGGCCCAAGAGCTTGCATACTATTTTTAACAAAGAACAATAAATTGTGGAGACATTACAAGACAAAAGAATTTTGGGCTTCCAAGGGCAGCAATGGAAAAACTAGTAGAAGACAAAAGCTGTCTTGGCAAGGGTTGCTTGTTTAGGTCCATTTTGGTGTCGATTTTCAGTCTTCTTCATGGCCTTAAAACTCGGCTGGGAGAGGAAATTTGTAGTAGTTCTCATTTCTCAGGAGTTTATGCTTTTAGTTAGATAAGGGAAGCTCTGGGAAGGCTTCTTTCTGCATCTGTAGAGTCTCAAATGTCTTCAGCTCAAAGTAATCTTTACGCCAAAGTGGCATATTTGGGGGTGGCATATTCTCATCATTTCATTCATGCCTTTGCTGAAAGTTTATTGGCTGCTTATCAAGCAAAATTCATTAAGATACAAAGTTGACTGAAACACGGATTCTACTTACTTACAGCTTGATGGACGAGAAATAAAAGTAATGCAACTCCCAGGCCATTACGACTAAATGCTGTAACAGATTAGTGTGTATCTCACACTTTAGAATAATTAGGGTTCCATGGGAATGCTGCCATAGCCCCTGACCAGCCTGCAGTGCTGTTCCCATGACTGGAGGGCAAGCTGCCCCAGCATATCCACTGAGTGGTCACCATTGCCCAGCTGCAACACCACGGCCACATGTGATGGAAGGTAGCAAGATGGCGCTGGCGTGCCGCAGGAACAAGGGTGTTACATGCAGGAGGTTTGTTATAGGCTGTTTTGTGAACAACATGAATTAACTATGCTGGATTTTCAGGGTGATGTGGTTGGCGTTAGAAGAGGCTGGTAAGGCCCCACCCATATCTCACCATCACCTGTGGGAGCCAGTAAAACAACTTAATGAGAGGCCATAGGCTGAGATGGTGCCATTGCCCCGAGTTCCTACGTAAACAAAGTAAAACTTAAGCTCGGCCAATCACAAGGCAACTGAGCATTAGTTGTATTGCCAGGGGCTTTCTGCTGAGCTAATCCAAATTAGGCAACTATCCAATCTTCACCAATCAAATATTTTCTTTGCCTCCCTTTTTCATTCACTCTATAAAAGCTTTTCCCTCACACTTCTTTGGGTGAGCCCTGAACCACTTCTTGTTTGGAGCTGCCTGATTCAGGAATTGCTGTCTGCTTAACTAAATTCTTTAAATTTTAATATGCCTAAGTTTACCTTTTAACGGACCTCATCCTGAACAGGCAAACACCAATACCACTGACCTGAGTAGGCCTCTCATGAGATACTGGGGACACTAAGAAGCCACGCCCACGGAACCTCTCTCGATTTCCCGATTGGCCCTGCTGAGACTGCGGCCCCTGTGGTTATCATGTTTGATTCTGATTTCTGAGATGTGTGTGTGAGAGGTTTGTTTCACCAAGGCTCTTATCCGATCATCTGCAGGATTATGTTAAGCACAGGAGGGACCCCACTTCCTACTGGGGAGGGTTAAGGAAGGCTTCCCGGAGGACTGGCTCAGAACTTGGCCCAAGTACATATTGAAAAGCAATTCTTTACAGCTGTCTGCAAGAGACTGTGGCTGAACAGTTGGACACACAGTTACCATCAGAACTTTGGGTGACAATTCCTCCGTCACATTTGCAGAAATCCTAAAGAAACAATATTCTCAGCAATCTCAGCCCTGCAGCCAGGTGCCTTGAGTAGTGTCTCCTGAATCTCTACAACCCACTGATGTCAAAGGGCATCACTTCCAGAGTATCAAGGTGGATATGAAGAGCAACTCAGCTGTCCCCTTAAAATCATGTCATTGTCAAAATCACGCAGACTTCCAGGACTTGTAGAGTTATTCCTCTTTCCAATGCCACCACAAAAGCTCATAGGAAAGTTTTCTCCGTATATAAAAGAGGAAATCACGCTCTGGCAGCTGCATTCCTGAGTAAACACTTTTGAGATAGGACTAGTTTTTCTAGCTTTAAAGGCTATATTTGAATCTCACCAGCTGTTTTCCTAATGATTATTAGACTATGTTGATAATGGCACGGCTTCAGGAAAGGTAGTGATGCTACCTAACCTTTAATAAGGGGAGATTTTTGCATCAGAGGAGATGACACTTATTTAAGGTAATCCAGATGTCTTCTCTATGGGTGTTCCCCAGTTCTGCCAGCCTTATTGATCACCCCAACCATTAGTATTCAAATAAAAATGGCTTGAGGGCCAGGCGCTGTGGCTCATGCCTATAATCTAACACTTTAAAGCCTGTAATCCAGTGCTTACACCAGCACTTTGGGAGGCTGAGGTTGGAGGATTGTTTGAGGTTAGAAGTTCAAGACCAGCCTGACCAAGAGTGAGCCCTCATCTCTACAAAATATAGAAATATTAGCCAGGCATGGTGGCATGTGCCTGTAGTCCCAGCTACCCAGGAGGCTGAAGCAGGAGAATCACTTGAGCCCAGGACTTTGAGGTTGTAGTGAGCTATGACGATACCACTGCACTCTAGCTGGGGTGACAGAGCAAGACCCTGTCTCAAAAAAAAAAAAAAAAAAAGGCTTACAATCCTGTTGCACATGTAAAAGAAACTCAGAATACTTTGCTATTTTCTATGGAAATTCTGAGGGGTAGGGGTAAGGTGAAGTATGTTAATTTTCTCCTAAGCTTTCTGCTTTTAGTAAATGCTTAATCTCACTTCTATCTAGCCCAGGTGGTTTTCTTTTCTGAAACTCAAACACAATTGCTTTTTTTCCTTCATCTTCCCTGAGCATCACTTATAAAAATCATTGAGTGTAGTCAATTTTTATAAAGGG
>CAUYSK010048968.1:0-26645 GCA_963575035.1 Avahi laniger | reverse complement strand
TCGGAATTCACCGCTCCAAGAAACGGCTCGGCCAAGTGACCTTAGGTCCAAGAAGGGGAGAGCTCACTGCCAGAGTTTCCAGGCTAGGGGAAGGGAGCCGTTCTGAGAGACAGTCGAGTCACCAGGGTGCTCTGCTGTTGTCGCCTTTGTGTCTCCCTCCCCCAGTATTACGCCAATCCTGCAGTAGCTCTCGCTTCTACTGGCCCACCCTGAGCATTCCCAGTTGCCAGCGGTAGGTTCCAGGTTAGAGTCCTCTACTCAGTAATCACCTCCCCTTTCAGGACCCGCTGGGTGCCAGAGACCTGCTTCCTGAGTCCTAACTGCCTCCGGGGTATATTCCTAGCATGGAGCTCCGGGAAGTTCAAGATGCTTCCCGCTCGTGTCTCCTCTCCCCTGAGTCCCACGTTTCCCGACCCAATTCTACATCCACTTCACACAGGCCCCTGCCTTTCGGAGGGCTTGTCAGTCAGTGGGGAAGCTAGACTGTCCCATGCGGGACTTGTCCCGGTGCACTTACTGGCCAGGCTGGCGCTGCGGTCGCATGCTCCACTCTCTCTTGTCGTCTGTCCGCACTTTCCAGGTTTTGTATTCCTATCTCCTGTTATTCTTTTTCCTGATTTGTGTGTCCCCCGCTGAATCTGCACCGATTCCCCTCGCTGTTTTTGGGGGAGAGCGATCCGATCGTGTGTAGCAGACCGGGATCTATGTCTCCCTCTCTGGAAGCAGGGATCCGGGAGGCTACCCTAACTCCGCCATTTTCCTCTCTCCAAGGCCCTTCTCTTGAGCTTGGTCGGGACAGAGCCACAGGCATTACTCAGCACCCACAGTGGTGCCTGGGCCTACGGTCTTGAATTTCAGGCTTTTGGCAAGAGTTGCCATGGAGGTGATACCTTCCCCCTAGAATCTCACCACCTTGCAGGTCAATCCCGAGGGAAGACTGCCCCCCGCATCCAGGACATCTTTGCTCATTGCAAATGGTATCACAGGTGGGTTCCCAGAAGGTGTCCCTCTGTGAGCTGCCTCCTCACCCCAGTGCAGAGGCAGCCCTGGGCCAGGACAGCTGCACCCCACACAGGCCCCTGGAGCACATAGGCGTCCAGCTCCCCGGCCATAGTAAGGCTGGCTTCCGACATGGCTAGAATGGGACCTGTGCTCCAAGGGCAACTTCATTTGACAAACAACGTCCAGATTCTGCTCTCTGCCAGGCACTGAGGTCAACGGTAGGGTAGGTTACTGGATTTGCAGGGCCCAGGGCAAAATGAAACTGTGGGCCAGGCCTGCTGTTTAAAAAGCAGAAGAGGGCCATATGAAGCTTTTCCTCTCTTCCACAGTCTGTCTCTTGACTCTTCATGGTGTTTTATATTTGCTATTTAACCTCATTTGAACTGAAGAGAAATTAGAATTTTAAATCATTAGCGTGATTTTCACCATTCATCTTTACATCGTGCAAACCAGTTTTAAATGCAAACTTAAGTGCATTTAAATTGTATGCAGAATCACCGAAGTTATACAATTTGTTGTATTTTGTAGCGCCTTCTGGATGGAGAATGCCTCAAGCCAGACAGAAGAGGTAAATGCAAGCTGGATTCAGGAAGGTTGGAAGGAGAAGAAGAGGGCCCCCTGGTTTTTCTGGGCATGGGGTGCTCACAGTGAGTGCAGAGCTTCATGGGCATCAGGCCACCCTCTGCCCTGGGCTCCACGGCTGCCGGACACCCTCCTGCCAGCATGGTGGGCTCTGAGGAAGTGCAGCCAGCATCTCCCCTCCCCACAGCTGTCACTCTGACCTGTAGCACACGGGTGACCCCCAAGCCTCAGAGTCTGCCTGTCGCCTGCCACCAGATGCCACAGGATGTGCACATCTGACCTGACCCCCTTGTGCCCACACCCAGCCTCCCTTGGCCCAACAGGACCTGGTTGTTGCACCAGGCAGAGGGGACAAGTGTTGCAGTCTGGGGGGGGAGGCTGGGCAGGGCTTGGGGCTCCAGGGATAAGGGATAAGAGCCACCAAGAAATCGTCCCAGGGAGGCAGGAAGATGGCTGGTGGCAGGACCAATGGGCATCCCTACGCTCATCACCCCATCAGACTGCACTTATACAAAACAGGTTCAAAGATAAAAGTATTAAGAATCACAGGATGGTGTCAGTAGAACATTAAGCCAAGCACGGGGCCCTGCTAAGCCTGAGGCCCTGAGACTCATGTGTCACACACCCAGGAAGCCACCCTGACTAGGGAATGGGGAGAGAGAAGGGACCCCACTCCCTCAATACCTCAGTCTAACAGAGTACGTAATAATGCAACCTGACCATTGTAAAACAGTGGGAAGACGGGTGCAGTGGAAGTGGGCGTGGGCACTACGTGAGCCCAACACATGTCAGATTTGGATGGGGCAGTGAAGGCCTCCTAGAGAGAGGCTCCTGAGTCTTGCAGGATGAGTAGGAATCAGCTAGAGGGAGGCTGGGACAAGCATTCTGGTAGTGGGAACAGAATGTGCAAAGACAGGAAGTTCAGGTGAACACAATCATGAGCCATATTGTGGGTGGGGACCATTTTGAAGACAAGTTTGACCAGTAGTGGCTGCTCTGATGGCCGCTTCGGGGACTCTGCAGCCTGTGCAGGTATCAACTAGCAATGTCTGCCACGCGAACAGGAGTAGGAAGTAGTGGTGAGAGCACTTCCCTGAACATGATTCTGGCACCAGAGCAGGGGGCCTGGGGAATGGTGGGCGTGAGAATGCAGGTGAGCCAGTTCTGGATCATGATGGACTGTGGGTACCAGCTGTTCCACTGGGTCCCAGTGTTGATGTTCTGCCTAGCCCTTCCAAATCCACCTGGTTGGGTCCTGGGCATCTACCTTATGTTTTCCAGCCCATTGGCTGGGACCAAACTGTGCCCCGTGAACCCAACTGATGCCTGGAGACTGGTGTTTATCGTGTACTTCCTAAACACAGAGCCTTGGCCAAAGGGCTCATTTTCCTCCTGCCTTAGTTTCTTCCTCTATATCATACCTACGCGACTTGAGCCTAAATGGGGGTCCTCTGCCCCTAGCACTACTTGTAGCCTGCTGGCCCAACGCTCATGCTGGGGCAAGGCAACCTGCCCAAGACAATGCTCTGCGGGACCCAAACTCATGTTCTGGTCGATTTCTCAGCCTAGGGTCTCCTGCTCTTCCGATTTCCCCCAGGCTACCACGAGTTCCCACATGCCTTGGTATTTGGTCCCTGCGAGATGCAGGCCCATGCCAAACCCAGCAGAGGTGCCTAGAAGGCACACACTTCCTCCCAATATCACTTTCAAAGACCAAGAAGATGTCAGGCTAGACAAGGGACCTCCTTCCCCAGCACCCCAGTGAATCCACAAAACACAATGCTTAGTGTTCTCTCCAACAGGTGAGAGCAGATCATAACCCAGATAATGCCATCCAGGTATAATGACCAAACCCAGATAGCACTTAGGCTGCACCTGCCCTGGACTTTGGGCTTTAATACAGGAACTTAGCTACCTTCCCCAGAGCCAGATTGGTTCTATTCTTAGACAGGGAAGTGGGGCTCAGAGAAGCAAAGCAGAGTGCCCACGGTCACACAGCATGGAAGAAGTATACCGAGACAGTTGGCCTCCCCTCTCTGTGCCTCAGCCACTCAGCTATGATGCCTCTTGGAAGCCTTTCTTCCCTTTCTAAGGGAGAAAACAAACATCCTCTTTTCAAAGTGGGGAAGTCTTATCTCTTACAGAAAGTCGTGCTCTCATTGGATAAGGGTGATCAAAGCTAATGGGTACTGAGCACCAACTCTGAGCACATACTCCATATCTGCAACATCTCATTGGAACCTCGCAACAATTCTGTGAGACAGGTTCCATTATCAACCAATTGCAGATGGGGAAACTGAAGCTTAAAGAGCTTCAATAACTGCCCTTGTCTACCTAGCTAGGAAATATTGCTTGTGACTTGTAGGACCTTACGGCATTAACCACTGGATGAGCTCCTGGGATGGGTCCTTAAGAAGAAGACATTAATTAGCTAGACATCAGAATCTGCCCCCAGTAGCCCAGCACAGAAGTGCTGATTATACCTGGGTGACAAAGGTACCCTGAGATAAGCCTGAGACCCTGGCAGCATTTAATCCTCCTTCCCTGGAGAGTTTCCCAGCATTTGAAACTTGTGACACTTTGAATACAATAAACAGTACTTTCCAAACGTCAAACAGTTACAGAAGCTTAAGAGCCCTGAGTTATGTAGGATTAATACATTAATGTCTCCAGGAGGAAAAAGCATCAAGAAACTGTTTCCAAAATTTTGTGACCCCCTTCCCTTTTCCCTAAAAGCATCTCAGGGAATAAACACTACATGGAACACGATCATTTCCAGTGATGAAAGAAAAGAACTTTTTACCCAAGAAGTCTATAACCAGCAGAAAATATCCTTCAGAAATGATGATAAATAAAGACATTCTCTCATGAAGAAAAACTCAGAAAATTTATAGCCAGTACACTTGCTTTAAAAAAAATTGCTAAAAAAAGATCTTCAGACAAGGGATATGATACCCAAAAGAACCTCGAAACATCAGGATGAGAGGAAGAGCAACAGGAGATGGCAAATACATGGATGACTATAACAAGCTATTCTTATCCTATTGAATTCGTTAAAGCATGTTTGGTAAATGGGAAAAAAATGGGATTTTGAATGTATGTAGATGTAATACATAAGACAACTATAACATAAAGAGTGGGCTGAGCGGGGTGGCTCACGCCTGTAATCCCAGCACTCTGGGAGGCCGAGGCAGACGGATTGTTTGAGCTCAGGAGTTTGAGATCAGCCTGAGCAAGAGCAAGATTCCCATCTCTACTAAAAAATAGAAAGAAATTATCTGGACAACTAAAAACATATAGAAAAAATTAGCCGGGCATGGCGGCACATGCCTGTAGTCCCAGCTACTCGGGAGGCTGAGGCAGAAGGATTGCTTGAGCCCAGGAGTTTGAGGTTGCTGTGAGCGAGGCTGATGCCACGGCACTCACTCTAGCCAGGGCAACAGAGTGACACTCTGTTTCAAAAAAAAAAAAAAAAAAAAAAAGTGGTGAGTAAAGGGATCAATATGGTGGTAAAATTTCTATATTCTGCTTAAAGTGGTAAAATATTGAGTCTAAATAGATTGAAAAGTTAGGTATGCTTATTATTATCCCTATAGCAACTATTTAAAAAACTATAAAAATAAGTAGAATCACAACAGATAAATTAGAATGTAAAGTTAAAGAATGCTGAAATTACCAAAAAGAAAGCAGGAAAGAAGAAATAGAGGAAGTAAAAATAGATATAATAAATAGAAAATAAATAATATAATGGTAGACCTAAATACAAACATATCAATAATTATATTAAATGTGAATAGTATAAACACACCACTTAAAGCACAGAGATTGTCAAAATGGATTTTTTTAAACAGCCCAACTATATACTGTCCACAAGAAACTCTCTTCAAGTATATGACACAGAAAGATTGAAAGTAAGATATGGCAAAAGACATGCCATACAAAGAGAAACTGGAATGGCCATATTAATATAAGACAAAGTAGACTTCAGAGTGACAAAATTACCAGGATAAAGAGAGACGTAATGGTAAAACGGTCAATTCATCAATACATAACAAGCCTGAAAGTATGTACAATTAACAACAGAACTTCAAAATATAGAAGCAAGATTTAATAAAACTGAAAGGAGAAATTGACAAATCCAGGATTATAGTTTGAGAATTCAGCATTCCTTACTTAGTAATAGATCTGATAGAAAATCAGCAAGGATATAGAGGAACTGAACAGTATCATCAACAAATTGGCACGAATTGACATTTACTGAACAATTGTGACAACAGTAAAATGCACATTCTTTTAAGTGTGCGTGGAACATTCATCAAGATAAACTTCATCCCGTCATAAAACACACCTCAAAAAATTTAAAAGATTTGGCTGGGCGCGGTGGCTCACGCCTGTAATCCTAGCACTCTGGGAGGCCGAGGCAGGCGAATTGTTTGAGCTCAGGAGTTCAAGACCAGCCTGAGCAAGAGCGAGACCCCGTCTCTACTAAAATTAGAAAGAAATTAATTGGACAACTAAAAATATATAGGAAAAATTAGCTGGGCATGGTGGTGCATGCCTGTAGTCCCAGCTACTCGGGAGCCTGAGGCAGGAGGATCGCTTGAGCCCAGGAATTTGAGGTTGCTGTGAGCTAGGATGACACCAAGGCACTCTAGCTCAGGCAACACAGTGAGACTCTGTCTCAAAAAAAAAAGAAAGCGGGTAGGCACAGCCCTGCGGTCCAGGAAAACAAAGAATATGACCCAGGGACCCGGTCTGAGAACCTAGCGTGTGTTCAGAACATGAGGAACTCCACTGCAAGAGGCCTGTGAGCACCCACCCAGACGAACCCTCCCAGCAAAGACTATGCCATGAAACAGAAATCACCCCTGGCTTGGCCGAAGCAGAATGCTTGGACCACCACTGCCAAACAACTAGATGAATGGAAAGTCTTAGAAAATTGGGTCATGGATGCTGGGTAGCCTGAAAGGTGCAGAGTTGCTGTACGGACCATCGAGATAAGAGGGGGCCGGCTGTATTGCTGGAGAGCTCCAATCCCGAGGACCAGGCTCCTTGCTCTGCCCTCCTGGGATGCAACAAAGCAATGGAGATTAAGGGTCTGGAGTCAGACTGCCTGCGTCTGTGTCCTGACCCTGTTCAGAGTGGGTGAACTCGGCCAAGCGACTTCCCTTCTCTGAGCCTCAGTGTCCTCATCTGTAAAATGGAATTGCTTATAAAGCCTACCTCATAGTGGTGGTTTTATTTTTATTTTTTGTTTTTTCAAGATTCATTGGGATATATAACATAGCTCAGCACCTGGAACAGCGTACACTCAGTCAAACACATTTTCTGTTATTTGGTCAAATCCTCCCCTTGGACAGAATTCCTGAAGCAAGCCTCACTCTGGCTGACCTTATTTCAATGTCATTAGCTTTTTGGTTAGTTATGGTTCATAAAAGCATAATAAATAAATATTCTATTTTCAGGCTGAGATGAAGATTTTCAGGCTTTTAAAAATAAATCAAGTGAAACCCTGTTTTCCAACCAACTTCTATTAGAAGCTGGATTTGTAAAACCAGTGACAGCTGTCTCTGCCTGAGGCCGCAGGGGGTGGCAGGAGCCTGGACAGCTGGTATCACCCTTCTCCCTGAGCCAGCGCCTGAGACACATGGGGGAGCCCTGGGCTCCTGGGAGGAGTCAGAACATGCCCCACTTTCCAACATTCCTTCTGGTACATCCTCTTATTTTACAGTCTGAAGTTCATCACGCGGAGGTGACTTGTTCAAGATCTTTCCAGCTTGACAATGACAGCACCTGAATCCAGACACTATTCTCTTTGATGGCTTCCCTCACTTTCATCACTTGAGGACCACCTGCACAGTTTCCGCTCTTGTTAACTAGAGTACCATTTTATTTACTTAATTATTTCGTTAATATAATTCCTTACAGTGATTCTCCCTTTTTTTTTAAATCTTAGCCTTGCTATAAGCAATAATATCCATGAATCTCATATTTGATCTATTCTATATCTTAATACTCATTTATATTAACAAACAAGCATTTAAAAAAATGTGCATATACTGTTTAAAGCTTATTTATACACTCCCAATGATTTCCACACTACATTTTGGAACATGCTGCTGCGTGTGCAATAAAGGACGTACCTCAGCTCTAAGGAAACCAGTCCAGGTCGGGTACTGTGTTTATATCAAATAGCAGGAGATCCAGGGATTTGCCAAACCCTGTTCCCTGTGGGCCTCCATTCAACAGGATGACACAAGTTGAGAATGAAACTAAAGCATGACTACATTGGAGTTGGTTTTTGGTTTTGTTTTGCTTTTTAAATTAGAAACAAGAGACGGGAGGACACTGAATCAGATGATCCTTTGGAAGTGTCTCCCATTCTGTAATTCAGTGGGTTCCGCACCATGGAATGTTTGAACTTATAAGTTTTAAGAACTTTTCTGTACATGTGTAATGTGCACACTTTACAATAAGAAAGCTGCGATTAGTCTAGTCTCTGTAATCACAAGAAGAAGCTGCAGGGCTCATACGGCGGGGAAATAATTCACACCTTGGAATGTTAATTGCACTTGCTCCTCAGCCTGGAGGCTGAGATGCAGCAGGATGGTTGTGCAACACTACACGCCTTGGCTTGTCTGGCTGGCTCTGGCTTCAGAAATGAAGAAACAAGAAAATCATTTAAGTTTTGCCTAGAGTTAAGGTTAGTCTTTTTAAGTATTCCCCCTCCCCACTTCGAATAAAGCAACTTATATAGGTCGTACCAGATATAAACATTTAGTGCTTTTTCCATTTTCTTCAAAGATAAATTTTTGCAGCTGACTTTTCCATTTGGTACATCTCCTAGCGTTGGCTGGTCACCTTAGATCTGATGCAAGGGTAATATAACCCAGGACTGGTCAGATGTACCCTCTCCATTGCATTCCACGTTCAGAACATCTCATTTCTTTTTCCAGTTACACAAGTGTGAGAGTCCCAATGTCAGCAAAAGTCTTCCAGAAAGGTGAGACAGATTAGCTAGTCAAGCTGGCCCTCACAGATGGACTAAAAATAATAATTAATTAAGTATTATCAGTATACTAGCTGGAAGCACAGACTTTCATTTCAGACAGACCTGTGTTTGAGTCCTGGCTTTACTTACTATGAGACATGGAAAAAGTTAATTAACCTCTCTGGTGCTTCAGTGTATTTGCTTTCTTTCTTTTTTTTTTTATTTTAGACAGATTACCCTGTCTCGCTCTGTTGCCTGGGCTAGAGTGGTGTCATCATAGCTCACTGCAACCTCAAACTCCTGGGCTCAAGCGATCCTCCTGCCTCAGCCTCCCAGGTAGCTGGGACTATAGGCTCACACCACCACACCTGGCCTGTATTCACTTATAATTCAAGGATACAATAGTACCTACCTCATAGGGTTGCTTTGAGGATTAAATGAGATACTGCTCATAAAATATTAAGCATAGAATAGAAGGCACATAGAAAGCAATCAAAATTGCTAGCTGTTATTCTCATTATGATTTTCATGATTACCACCATTCTGTCACACAAACTACCTGAAATTGATATGGTCACTGTGGCAGATTCCACAGATGCATCCACACAACACACACTCTAACCCTTTCTAAAACCTACAGTGCCCAGACTGTTTTGTAGCTAGGGTTCTGCCAAGCAGGTGCACATGTGCTCCAGGAAGGTGAGAGCGATTCAAGTGAAGGGACAGCCCCATGTAGGTAGATCCATTTTTTTTGCAAACATGATGATGAAAGAGTCTTGGTAGAAGTTCCACTGTCCAGCCCCTGGTACTGTAGGTATTGCCCGGTGAGCAGCAGCAGTGGGGCTCCCATGAGAATAGTTCTGTTTATAGCTGGGCATTTCTCCCAGGGTTGTTTCTGGCTGTGCAGTTTTCTAGCTTATTTTCCTGGCACTGCTAGAAATCCTGTAAGCTACCTAATACCCCGCTGTAATCCCTTTCTGTTGAAACTACTTAGAGTGAATTCTGTTGTCTGCAACTAAGAACACAATAATTATCCAAACAATCAATATAGCAATTATCAGAATAATCCTTGTTACTACAGTAATAAAGATCTCTTTATTAAGCATATTCAGGCTACTAAGAGATAAAGAAAGTATGTGTTAAAAACTTGTCCTTGCCTTCAAAATACATTTATATAAAAGATACTACATGAATGGAAATCTGTTGTGTTTTTTTTAAGGCTTAATTTTCTTGGGCGGCAGAAAGCTTTTTGTGAGGAAATAGCAGAATGAACTGATTAAACTTGAAACCTTACAGAAAAGAAACCTCACTTGGATCTTTATGGAGGATGACAGGCAAACCTACCTATTAGAATGTTCTCTAGAAATCACAATGGGAGAGTTGAAAGGTGTTCCGGAAAGCCAGTTTATGTGTATAACTACTTGGCTCAGTATATACTTGGACTTGTATATAGTCATTAATGTACTCACTTCGAGGATGGCACCCAGGGGCGTGCTCAATTACAATGAGAAAATGCCTTGAGAGAAGTAATTAACATGAGCACTGAGCTGTCTCTCCAGACAGATTTGGAATTAATGAAAAATGACTGTGTGACGGGTACAGGCCTGGGTGACGTGTGGTTTCTGTTTTATCAGTGTTTTTATCTGTTTTTGTTGTTGTGAGTTTTTTAAACATAATGTCACATTCTTTCTCCCTACCAAGACTGCTCTTAAGATGCATTCTCTGAGTGACCATGCCCCACTGGCAACTCTCTTGTCATTTTTATTTAATACCGAGTTTCCCACTTTTTCCCCTTATATCCTCCTGGCAAAATGCAGTGACCTCTTCAAAGCAGATCAGAGAACTTTCCATAATGCTAAGCTAATAAGCAGGACTTTCAAGTGCTTAAGGTACTTATTTCCTGTCTTCCTTTAGAAAAGAGCACAAAAACTCTGGACCTCTGGCTTAGTCAAGTGGTGTATTAGTTTCCTATTGCTGCTGTAACAAATTGCCACAGACTTAGTGGCTTAAAACAACACAAATTTATTATTTTATAGTTGCAGAGGTCAGAAGTCCAAAATCAGTTTCACTGGGAGTTAGCCAAGTTGTCTGCAGGATTGGATCCTTCTGGAGGCTTTAGGGGAGAACATGTTTTCCTGTCTTTTTCAGCTCCTCGAGGCTGCCTGCATTCCTCGCCTCATGGCTGCTGCCTCACCTCACTCCAACCTCTTGTGCCCAGTGTCACATCTACTACTGACTCTGATCCTTCTGCCTCCTCTCATAAGGGCCCTTGTGATTATACTGGGCCCACTAGAATAATCCAGGATAGTCTCTCAAGATCCCTAATTTAATTACATCTTCGGAGTCCCTCTTGCCATGTGAAGTGACACGCAGAGGTTCTATGGATTAGGGCTTGTTCAGCCTACCATGGGTGGCAAGAAACTGAGTTCTAGTTTCTTCAGTCAATGGGGACTTGCTATAAGGTTATGTAGGGAAGTAAGTGTGAGTAGGAAATCAAGAAAACCAACAGGCATTTGAGACATGACAGGTGGCTTTACTAATAACCTACCTGAGAAAAAGAAACTATCTAACAGAAAGTACGAGAAATAATCTCATAGTACATAATTTCCCCTTTGAAGAGAAAAGTCACAACACAACTACCCCCTTTGTTTTAATCAAAACACTTTGGCCTAACTCGTTATCTCTGAGAGTTTCATTTCCTCAGCCTTGAAGAACCCTACGTGAACAGTAGGGGTACAAACCCCCTGCTCCAACTCTTTGTCTCAGTTCCTGCCAAAAACCAAATTCCAGGGCTCTGAGAGGCCGGCATCACAGAGAAAAGAGGGAATATAAGGAACACCTGCAACAACTTCACCACTGCTTCTGTTATCAGCCTGCTAAAGCAGAGAGAAAAAAAAAAACATTTTTACCCTTTAAAACTCCAAACAGCTTTTCCTCAGTTGCCCAGCATTTCTGCTCCTTCATTCGTGTGCTGTGGCCACTCATTCCCTCCTTCTCTCTCTCTCTCTTTCTTTCATGGTAAAATAAATAAACTTTGTACCTCTTTCTGTCCTAAACTCTGCGTGAGAATTCTTTCTCCATCCGCCATGAACACCCAGTGAATTTCCACCCTTTCAAGGTACAGATATTTGATTACCTTGCTGTCCTCTCAGCAGCCAGCAGGTGCCTTTTGCTCAAGCTCTAAGATTCTACCTTTACCTGAGTCAGGCTTTCCTTCCTCCTCTATTTTAGCAAACTCGGTCAGCCACAGACCGTCCTGTAGAGGGTGACCCTTTTCTGCCAAGCTTGTATGAGGACATCTCATTGCCTGCTGTCTTGCCTATAGATGGCCACTTGTGAATCAGTCACCAATCCTTGGTCTGATCAGCTTTGGCTAGGAAAGCTGGGCCACAGCACACAAAACAAGCAGAGGAACCGTGGGCCTTTTCCTCCAAAACCAGCTGGGAGATGCCAAGCATTCAGAGATTGTCCAACTACTCTCCCAAACAACATCAGGGACTTCAGAATTTGGGCAATAGTTTTTTGCTTCCCAATTTTTGAAACTGGGTTGTTTATAGGTGCTTGTTATTACAAATGAATTTTGGTTACCATTTACAAAGTACACTATTCCTAAGAGAAAATAAATTATAAAATCTGTAAAAATAAAGAGTGCTTTGGAAAGCTACGGGCTTGTCATGATGACCTGTAGTCTAATCACAGACTCTAATTACAGGAAAAGATATGCATATCGCCCAAAGAAGGTCTTCAAAGTCAAAGGCCTTTCTGGGGACTTCATATTATATAAAGCAACACACTGGAATTCCTAAGCCCTGAGTCATCCATGAAAAATAGTTCATACAGCTTTCAGGACACTGAGTTTAATTCAGAAAGCATTTTATAAATGTCTACTCTCTTTGATAGAGAGAGGAGACCCAGGGAAGGAGAGAAGTAATCTGTAGGGTAGCACAGAATCAAACTGACTTCTCTAATGGAGGCCTAGAGCCTGTTATGCTATGTATTCTTGGATCGTGTCAGATAATCATAGGTTCAGACACTGGATTAGTCATATCATGAATTTTATAATCACCATGTAATAGACACAGACCTTTAAACAGTCCTTTCCCCTGCAAGCCAGTTTATTGCTGGAATTAAATGAACAGTCACTCTCTGCAGAAAATGGAACCAACTATTTACTTTGCTCACCTTGGCAGTGAGTAGGAGCTTTCTAGGAGTTAGCACTCTTCCTCACCAGTCTGTCCAAGTGGAAACAAGCAGATTGTCTTTAAGAATGCAAGGGTTCTCTCTCCAAGTGGGAGCCCAGAACAAAGGTAAAGGAGAAAGCATTTAATGTCCAGGCGAAGAGAAATAATCGTGCTGTGTGTGTTTCCACCGCATAAACATTAACACTTAATTAAAACTTTATATAGCTCAGGCACCTCTAACTCTAGCTTGGACTCTGGGGCCAGAAGGACTGTTCAAATCCCAGTGTGGCCACTTACAGGCAGTGTGATCTTCGGCAGATGGGACCTGCAGGGGTGCATGTTCCACTACTGTGAAGATTAAAATCAGGTAAAGTTCTCATTGCAATGTTGTATGAATGGGAGCTGTCACTAAGCCCTTTACCTCCTTATGTCCTTGTTCATTCTCACCACTCCAAGTCTTACTGAGAGCAGTGTCATGCTCAGAAGTGTCCTCAAACTACCAAGCTACGTCTTCCTTCTTTGAAGCTCAGTTCCAGAATCTGTTGGTGCTTATTTGGGCTCTCCAACCTCCTACTATCCTTTTCTCACACCTAACATAAATCTGGGGTTTGCTTTCGGTGACGTCTTCTCCTCCCCTATGCTCTAAGCAAATTTTTCTTATTTAAGAGCCTCCTTCTCTTTTTCCCTCCAATTTTTTATTTCTGATTTTCTCTTTCCCTAATTTTGTCTCTCCAAAGGCCAAAGATTAGAGAGGACATTCCCATGAAGTTTAGACAATGTGGAATGTGGTCAGGTTGGGGGAAGGAGGAAGGTAAGGAATCCTGCCTGTTTTATTATTTTTTTTCTCCGCATAAATTCAGCCCCTTATAAATAACTTCCTGGTCTGCAGTTTCTTCTTTGAATCCCTTTTGAACAACATAAATATTTACTTCCACATTCCACCCCAATTTTATTCAAAACTTCAAAATGAGTGGAACAGCATGACTATAAACATATTAAAACAGTGGTTGTCTTAGAATATGCCCATTCAAATTACACAAACACCCTCAGAGCTTGGCAATCTTTCCCCAGGCTCCCTCCCCACTTGGGGAGGCAATTGGCAATCACTGCCTGGGTTTCATAATCAACAGAATATGCTCTATGTGTGAGCTTCCTGGCCAGAGCTGGCTCTTAGGGGGTAAGCTCCTGAATCTGGTAACCATTTCTATCTCACTCTGTTAGTGTTTCATCCAGAATATTACCTTGTCATATAAGCACTGCACACAGGACAACGACATTTCCTGGCTTCTATGGCAGTCAGGTTGGGAACCAGGTGACTGTGTTCTGGCTGGTTGAATGAAGGCAGCTGTGATGTAGACCACTTACAAGCTTGGCCCCAAAAGTCCCACACTAACTTCCACACTTTTTTCTTCTTCTTTTTTCTTAGACAGGGTCTTGTTCTGTCACCCAGGCTGGGGATGCAGTGGCATCATCCTAGCTCACAGAAGTCCCAAATTTATGGACTCAAGTGATTCTCCCGCCTCAGCCTCTTGAGTCGCTAGGACTACAGGTGTGCACCAACATGCCCGGCTAATTTTTTAATTTTTGAGGGTCTCGCTGTGTTGCCCAGGCTGGTCTTGAACTCCTGGCCTCAATCAATCCTCCTCCCTCAGCCTCCCAAAGTGCTGGGATTATAGGTGTGAGCCACAGCACCCAGCACACACTTTCTTCCTTCACTACCTGAGCACTCACATAGAAAAGATCTAGGGAGAACTTGAAGGAGGCGCTGGGTGGTTATGGAGCTACAGGATAGGAGCCTGGATCCCTGAGTCACCACTAGGAGGAGACTGCCCAGGAAAGCTGCCCAACCTACATTCACTGTGAGATGAGGGGGAAGTGAATCACTGTTGCATTAAAGCCACAGAGATTTGGGGGTACTTTGCTGGTGTTATTTAACCTGACTTATACATTTTAAAAGTTCTTAGAACATAATAAGGGCTAAATTAATGTTAGTTTTTATGAACATTATTATTTGTTCCCCCAGCTAATATTTGTTGCCTATTTCAGGGAGTATTGTCTATGTTTCTCACAACGCCTTGGAAGATCGGTCCCCAGGCCTTGCTTTCTCTCACCAGAGGGTCTTTATCTGTGTTCCCTCTGCCTGACCTGTTCCTTCCTCCCCTCTTAATATAGTCAACTACCACTCATCCTTAAGATCATAGCTCGAATGTGCTCTTACTCATCGAAACCTTCCCAAACTCCCTACACTAGGTCAGTGTTCCCTGTTGTGTGATCTCATAGATCCCTAAACTTCTCCTACAGGGTACTTATCACAAATTTCCATCGCATGATTATTTATGGAATGTCTCTCTTGCTCACCGTAGAGTAAGCACCAGAGCAGCAGGGGCCATCCTATTTGATTCACTGATGTATTCCCTGTGCTTAGCCTGATACCTGGCACACAGGATGTGCTCAAAAAATATTTCGGGGGTATGTGTATGTATATCTGCACAGTGTAGGTCTCACAGGTTTTCTGCTTCTCAGTGGGGTCAAACAGTGTTGGATCTGGCCTTTATTTTTGCAAGTTTAGAAACTTCATTTTTCATGGAAGCCTAGAATCTGGAAAATGATTCACAGTAACACACTTAGAGGATATCTGCTTCTTGGCTTTGAGGTCCCTGGGAAAATAGATTAATATTCAGAAGCCCATTTGATGAAGAAAGAAAGAGGATGGTTTTGAAAGGAATTTACTTCTTCTAGGCTGGAAAATTAACCTTGTTCTCTTAAAGAATATGTTTCTTCTAGATAATACAGCTTTTTATCTCCACTAGATGTGTCGAAATCATGCTTAGTGAAGGCCATGGCTTATAAGAGGGCCTCAGTAAACATCCGAATGCATATCTGTGGATCTTGTTGGTTGAATGACTGACAGATGTACTTATGCTTTGGCTCTCTATTTCTAGACCTCATGTGGATGATTGCCTTTTGTTACAACATTACTTATATCTCCACCATGGAAGTTTGAGAAGAATTAGCGACTAAGAGCCAGACCCGTAAGGTTATAAATTCCTTGACGTTAAAGATCGTCATCATAAAAAAAAAAGAAAATAAAGAAAATCATCATCATCATCATCATCATCGCCAACATTTATCATACACTTATCCATACCTGTATATGGATAAGGCACTGTGCCTTATCCACTGTGCTGAGCCCTTTCTAACCATTATCTTATTTAATCCTCATAACAACCATGTGAGTAGTACCCCATCTTACAGACAAGGAAATGACACCCAGAGAAGATAAGGAATATGGAGGTCACCCAGCTAGTAAGTGGCTGAGCCAAGATTTGAGCTCAAGCCCGTCTCACTGCAGAGCTTGTATTCTCACATGCCGTATGTCGTGCATTCCAGACTGGATTCATTGTAGTATCCCTATAACACCTGAAAATCAGCTTGGGACTATGCCTTCCAAACATGTGTTTGCAGTCAATTCTTGGTTGCAAGCAGAAGCAAACAACTCTGATTATTGTAAACAGAAGAGATTACGAGGCTAGCAAGAATTTATAAGAAGCTGGAGAGCCAGACAGAAATTAAGGACAGGGTGTACATACAGTGTAGTGACTAGACTTCATAATAATGTATTGTACGCTTGAAAGTTGCCATCACAAGGAGGCACAAAGGTAACTATGTGAGGGGGGAAGATAGGGGAAGGGGTCCAGGGAGCAGAATATAAGACAATCATCTTTTAGCAGAACAATCTTACCAGGATGTCTCTGCCAAATCCCTCCAGCACATTTGCATTCTAGCTTTCCATTCATCTTTGTCTCATTCATTCACAATTTACAGTCTAGGGTGGGAGCATTTGAGTGGCTAGCCTGTCATTTGCCTTTGTCCTAAGAGTGTGTCGGGGAAGAGGTTAGTCTCTAGATCTTCTTACTTCCCCAGTGGGAGGTGAGGCTTGCTGTGACTCACGCAGTGGGAAGTTCCCCCAAATAGAGGGAGGGCTTGGATATGAGGCAGCTGTAAACATTGACCAAAGTCCGCCACAGCAGGGTGAATTAACCCAGGCCCGCTGCAATCCTTGAATCACAATTTATGTTATATTTCAGTCCCCTTGCTCATATTAGAGAAACCCCAGAAGCACATTTACAAGTCATCATTCAGCATAGTTTATACACGATTCATTTTCATTTTCATTTTAGAAGGTGAGCTTTTCTGACTGACACCCCGGCACACTCCCTGAGGGAAGCCTGCAGCCTCCTGCACCTAACCATAGCAGCCCACTCACGACAATGCCCAGGCTCCAACTTGGGGAGAACGATCCCTCCCTGCGCCGGGGGAGGGGCGTCCAGTTACAGTGGTCGAGAAGTGCTTTTTGATTGTTGTTGGGTAAACTATCTTCCTATCACAGTGAGGCATGGGCACATCCTGCCTCCATGGAATGTCAGTACACCTGGCCTGCCTGCCACTCACCTGCCTCATCTGTGTTTACCTTCCACCTAAAGCGTGTGAAGACCAAACGGGCGATGCGAGGGTGGCTGGGCCAGCTGTGGCTGCGGGCAGCAGCAGCTCCGTGATCTGAGTCCAGGTGGAGGCTGCAGTGGTCGCAGGGCTGGAGGGGAGCCAGTGGCTGCTGCAGGCCTCCCTGCGCGGGGCCGGGGGTAGGAACAGGGCCCGACTAGGAGCTGCACTTGGTGAAGCCCACCTCCCCCAAAGCCCGCTGCACATATGCATGTGTGTGCGTGTACACAAATGATTTAGATTATTATATTTCTTTATTTTATACATATATAGACATATATACACACATAGAAACAAATTATATATAATATTTTGAGGCCTTAGAAAAATTCGAAGTTGCCTATGAGACACTTACACTACAACTCTCCATGGCTCTCTGCAAAACAAGACCAAGCTCGAAACACATGCAAGGTCAGAAAACACCAGGGCTCATGTGCCCTCAGAGTGGCTCCTTTAAGTCTTCTGAAACATCACCCTGCAGGTTCTTGGGCACACCATAACGGAACCTCTCTCTCAGAATTATGCACACCAGAATGTCATTCTAGAATTTTTTTTTTTTTTTAGAGACGATAGGCATGCACCACCATGTCTGGATAATTTTTAAAAAATTTTTTTGTAGAGAGTGCATTGTATTGACAGCACTATCAAGGCAGAAGAGACTGAAGACTCAGATTAGGATGAGAAGAATATCATCAAACTGTGGAATTTCTAATAGGTAACACTTTTCTCATTCATTTGATGGAACAATGTGGGTGCCTTGCACAAAATTCGTTTATATGTTGGGAACTCTCACGAATTGATGGGTACTTATAAAAAACGGCTATCATTGAGTTTCATTATTTTATTTATTTATTTTTTTGAGACAGAGTCTCACTTTGTTGCCCTGGCTAGAGTGAGTGCCGTGGTATCAGCCTAGCTCACAGCAACCTCAGACTCCTGGGCTCAAGCGATCCTCCTGCCTCAGCCTCCCAAGTAGCTGGGATTACAGGCATGCACCACCATGCCCGACTAATTTTTTCTATATATTTTTAGCTGTCCGATTAATTTCTTTCTATTTTTGGTAGAGACGGGGTCTTGCTCTTGCTCAGGCTGGTCTCGAACTCCTGAGCTCAAACAACCCGCCCGCCTCGGCCTCCCAGAGTGCTAGGATTACAGGCGTGAGCCACCGCGCCCGGCCCATTGAGTTTCATTATTAAAATGAACTTTTTATTTTGAAATAATTTTAGATTTATAAAAAAGTTGCAAGGATAGTAAAAAGAGTTCCATTTATTCTTCACCCAGTTTTCCCTAATGTTAAAATCTTAAATAACTATGATACATTTGCCAGCAGTAAGAAATTAACATTGGTACAATAATGAACTAAACTACAGATTCTATTCTGTTCCAGGGTACCACATTGCATTTAGTTACTTTCTTTCTTTCTTAAGGTTGAAGTGATTTTTAAAAATTATGATAGAAATGCACGTAACATAAAATTTACCATATTTTTTTCTATTTTTCTTTTTTAGTTGTTTGGCTATTTTCTTTTAATCGATAGTAGAGACGGGGTCTAGCTCTTCCTCAGGCTGGTCTCGAACTCCTGAACTCAAGCAATCCTCCCTCCTCGGCCTCCCAGAGTGCTAGGATTACAGTCGTGAGCCACCGCACCCGGCCAAAATTTACCATATTAACCATTTTTAAGCGCACAGTTCAATGGCATTAAGTACATTCATGTTATCGTATGCCCATCACCACCAACCATCTCCATAGCTTTTTCATCATCCCAAACTGAAACTCTCTACCTGTTAGGCAAGTTTCTCTGTAAGTATTAATTTTCAAACCTACAGTGCATTAAATTTAAATAATTTAATCTAACATTCCTAGAGAAGATTGTTACTGCGGTACATTCTGGCACTCAGGTGGCAGGCGTTTTTGCCTGCCCAGCCTTTATTCCCCTTTCTTCAGGTAACGTCACCTGGATTTTGCTTTAGGGAATCAACCCCTACTCTTTGCCTGAAGCCTTGGGGGGACCGTCAGGAGCGATGCCCTGTTCTCTCGGTGCCAAGGTGTGGCAGGTAACTCAAACTGGGCATGTAGACAAGCGCAGGAAGGAGCAGGAGCTGATACCCTCATAACAACGTCCTGAAGAACTAGGCTCCTGCTGCGTCCCTCCCCAGAGCTGTCCTGGTCCTCATCTCCGGTATTACAGCATTTTCCCGTCTCTTTCAGTGGACCTGTGACTTTCCGGTTAAGTTCCGCCCCCTATCCCCCTTGAGTTAGCAGAGTCAGGCACAACCAAGAGCCCTATTTGATAAGGAAAATTATTTTAACAAAAAGACCCCTGGGTGCAAGTCAATTCCAGAAAAGCATTTGACAATACATTCGACTCTGTCAGTACCAGCCTCTTGCACAGAGAGAAAAGGCCCTGACAGAATCATGTCTAGAAATAGCCTCTCCAACTGAGAGGGGTCCCTGAGCCCTGAGAGTGATGACACAGGTTCTAGAAAATACATAAAATAAAAATGAGAGGCCGGGCGCGGTGGCTCATGCCTGTAATCCTAGCACTCTGGGAGGCCGAGGCGGGAGGATCACCTGAGCTCAGGAATTCAAGACCAGCTCTGAGCAAGAGCGAGACCCCGTCTCTACTAAAAATAGAAAAAATTAGCAAGTCAACTAAAAATAGAAATAAAAAATTAGCCGGGCGTGGTGGCTGGCGCCTGTAGTCCCACCTACTCGGGAGGCTGAGACAGGAGGATCGCCTGAGCCCAGGAGTTTGAGGTTGCGGTGAGTGAGGCTGACGCCACGGCACTCACTCCAGCCCAGGCAACAAAAGCAAGACTCTATCTCAAAATAAATAAATAAATAAAAATAAAAGTAAAAATGAGAGAGAGACCCCCATCAAATAAATGCTCTCAGGTGCTTTAGGTACCTCTGTGCTGTTTCCTGCCCTCTTCCGAGTGCCATCTGTGAGCTGACATCGGCATGGAAGCATAGGGGTTGCGGCAGCAGAAGGAGTTCGGTGAGAATCACAGCAGCCGGATACACACGCAACCTAGGTGAGTTCCTCCGCATCTCTGAGCCTCAGTGTCCTCACAGCAAAGTGATGTCTCGCGAAGTTGTGAGAATCCAAGTGGTCACGTTTGCAGACTGCCTGGGGTATTGCAGGCGTTCACCCTGCACATGCCCAGTTTCTTAAACTGCTCTTTGCTATTGAAATTACTTCTACAAAGGAGTTGGGGGTGCTCAGATGGTGAAATAATTTGTCAGGTTATATTTCGTGCCAAGCACGAGAAGCCGGTTGACCATTCACAGAACACTGAGTAGTTTAGAGACCTGGGACCTCTTGCATCCTACGCACTTGAATGTTCGTGTGGCCAACAGTTCAGAAAGGAACCGTGCACATCCTGCTGAGAGCTCCACAGCTCTCAAGAAGAAAAACTGGGTCTCGACAGCAAATGTGAAGCCTCAGGAGCTCTCCCAAGACACCATCAGCCAGTTCCACAGGCGGGAGGTTTGGAGGTGGGGAAGAGCTACCCATCTTCAAGGAGTTCTTTAGCTCCTGACATGGCTGCATTGCAGAACCAGTTCCCTGAATAGAGGTTGTTTTCTCATACTTCTGTAAAGGAGGCCTCTTCTGCCTCGGTACCCTTCTCATGCATAATGCATCATTAAGATCAGGGCCATCACTGGAATTGTGCAATGTACAACTTGTACAACTGTACACGGCAGTCCTGGGTAAGAGAATGGGCCCCAGAGTCAGAAAAAATGAGTCTAAATCTCACTTCTGCTATTTATTCTCAGTAAAAACGTGAGCAAGTTGGTCTTTCTAAATCTCACTTTCCTCATTTGTGAAGTTGAAATAATTACAGTAGCTACCTCTTAATGTTGTGAGGATTAAAATGAAATAACATACATGTAAATATTTTAGCACAGTGCTTGGCACATAGAAGATGCTTAATAAAAGCTATAATAATTATTATTCTCCATGGATAACTTTTACTCTACCTTTAAGATCAAGGTACGTTTATTCTACCTGGAAGCCTTTTCTAATTCCTCCCCACACTGGGCCAGACACCGCTTCTATGTACTCCCAGCCCCCCAGTGCTGCCTTTAATACCACTGGGCTTCCTCCCGGAACTGTGATCTCTTGATGTCGGGGACTGTGTCTTTCATACCAGGGTCACCACTACCTAGAACAATGCCTGGCACATAGTAGGAACTCAATGAATGCTAATTGAATCAATGAATGACTATGTACTGTCTTTGATGGGACCATGGGGAAGCTTGTTCTTATTTTCTGTTAGAAGCCAGTGATAGGGGAAAGAGGCAGAGCAATGGGAAGGGAGTGCAAGAACTGGGTATTTGGCAAAGGCAAGTCAGCCCCTTCCTGTGGTCACTTTTTTGGGTAGAAAGAAAACTGAGTGAAACCTTGTACCAAGCTGGGTCTAAGAAGATAAACAAGCCAAGTGTTCCCCCTAGACAATGGCCCGATTCTCTCTGAGCAGGGAAGGTGGGAGCTGTGGGGAACCAGAAAAATATCCCTTCCAATTTCCTTCCGTCTGTGCTCAGCTCCTGCAGAGCGTCTCAGCCCACACCCCGCTCCCAGCCTGTCCTTCATAGAAGGCGTCTTCGAATCCGAGACAGGCTCTTATCCGGTGAGATCTTTGAAGGCTGGTTGGAGCTGCAGTGAGTCTGAATCACTCCTAACCACAATGGCCTTAGGATGACAGAGGGTTTCTGTTTCCAGGGTGTGTTCGAAAGTGGGTTTTTTGGTGGCACAATTTGCTTCCACATGGCCCCTGCCACATGCGAGCTGAGATGAGCAGTTTGCAGAGATCAAACTCTTGAACTTCAAAAACATCCATGAAAAAGCGTAAAAACAAAACAACAGCAGAAGTACAAACCTGGGGGGGATGTGGTTTCACAGGAGCACGTGTGAAAAATGACTTAGCAGTCCAGATGCCTGCGGGCCCGGCGTGAGTCAGCTGAAGGATGTGGGGGCCAAGAAACCTCAGACAAGGACCGGGCCAAGAGGAGCTTCCAGAAAGGGAAAGGTGGTGGCTGACTCCGCTCCACACTGGTCAGACCACCCTGGAGAAGGGTTGGCTCTGTCTAGATGCCCATCGTGTGACAGGAAAGGGTGTGTTCTGAGTGGACTTACCAAGACTGGGGAGGGGGTGGGAGGGAGAAACTCAAAAAGTTGGACAGAAGGAAGAGGAGATGGGTGTCCTGGGGAAGAAAGGGCTACGGTGGGCGCAGGAGTCTCTCTCCTCCCTGTAACTTCTGCTTGGAAGTCCTTCCCGTCCAATCCTCCTGGTGAACCCCTATTCATCCCTTCAGCCTCAGCTCTTGCCGCCTCTTCTGAGAAGCCTTCCCTCACCTCTCTAAGCAGAACCAGCCACAATTCCATTTGAACCCCCAGCCCCTGTGTCTGGGAGTCAGGTCCTTTCAAGGTAGCGCCTCGCGCATGGAACGTGTTTTGAGTGTGTGTCTGAGCAGGGACCACATCGAATTTATCTTTGCATCCCTAGTGCCTGGCACGATGACTGATGAATTAAATTGCTGGCATGAAAACTGTCACCAAACACTTTGACCATGAGGAAGAGAGATCGTATTTTTTCTATGTGGCTCGAAAAGACGGAACTGGAAGAGAGGGTGGAGGTTACAAGACAGTGGATTTTAGCTCAAAATTAGGAAGTACTTTATTATACTAATAATGACAACAGCTTTATGGCCTGATTTAGTCATCTGTTGCTGCCTAATAAATGACTCCGAACGTTAGCAGCCTAAAATATCAATAAATATATATTATCTCGCAGTTTATATGGATCAGGAATTCAGAGGTAGCTTAGAAGAGTGGTTCTGGCTTGGGACTTCTCATTAGGCTGTAGTCAAGACAGCAGCCGGGGCCACGGTTCTCTGAAGGCTTAACTGGGGCTGGAGGATCTGGCTGTTGGCAGGAGGCCTCATTTCCTTCCCTGTGAGCCTCTCCATAGAGTATCTGAGTGACCTCAAACATGGCAACTGGCTTCCGCCAGCGCGAGTGTTCCAGGAAAGAGAACAAGAAGGAGACTGCGACGTCTTTCATGACCTAGCCTCAGATGTCGCAGTGTCATTTCTACAAAAGTCAGTGTGGGAAGAGACTACACGTGAGCATGAACACCAGGAGGTGAGACTCAGAGGGACATCTTGGAGGTTGGCCACCACATTGAGTATTAACTACGTACCAGGACCATGCTGGGTCTTTTACACTGGTTCTCTCGTGTAATCCTCACAACCAACTTAAGAGATTGGTGTTTTTATTATCCCCATTTCATAGACAAGGAAACCAAAGCACAGAGATGTTCATGAACCTGTCCACGGTCACGCACCTGGAAAGTCTCTGCGTTCTGGTTTGAACCTAAACACCTGGCGTCATCACACTTCCCACTACGTTATACTACACTGTGCTGCTCTCGGGTATTCACTGGCCAGGGATGCTGGGGCAGTGATTCTCAATCCTGGCTGCATGCAAACATCGGCTGGGAAACTTTTACAAATTATGGTGCCTGAGCCTGAACCCCAGGATTCTGATCTAATTGGTTTGGAGTTTGATTCTGTTATGCGGCCAGGGTTGAGAACCACGGCTGTAGAGAAACTGCCAGCGTTGGAGGTTGGCTCATGCCCTTCCTGAGGTCCCTTCCAAATATTGCATGTTCTCACCTGGGTGACATGGAACATATTTTTATTACCCTAGTAGGTAGCGATTCAAATACACTGTGTAGATGAGTTCCCACTTGTTATCTTAGGACCCATGCAGGTGACGTCTGAACTTCACCTTGAAAGGCAAATAGATGGTGAATAGGCGGAGAAGGAGGTGTATTCCAGCTAGAAGGAAATACTCGGGACCTAATGCCAGGGTAGAATTTCAGGAATGTAAATTATTAACAAGAGAGTGTTTGTAGAAGTCTTCTCTCAGATTCTCGAACAATTGCCAGCCTAATTCCTCACCTCCCTCTCCACATCTTCAACTCCTACTCACTGTCCACTGTGGTTAAAGACACCTTTCTTAGTGTAGATGCAGAGTATCAGCTGGAAAGGACCCAAGAAGGAGGAGTTTTGGGATAAATCCCTGCAGAGAAGGGAGGGACGGGGGAGAATTCCTTTTAACTTAATTCTTGGCTGTTATCCTTTGCCTCTTGAGCATGACATTTCCCTGAAGTTGAACCATGGGGTCATGTTCTCAGTTGGTCATCATAAGTACAGGAAGACTAGCTGGGGCTTCTATGTGGCTTTCCTTTCAAATCGCACCACACCTGCCTGCCCTGTTCATCAGTGTGAGCACACAGCCGCCAGTAACACTGATCCTGGTGGTGAATGTACAACACTCATTCATCTAGGAGATGCTGATGGAGAGACTGAGCCAGGCACTGACCTGGGCAACAGAGAGGAAGCCGGGAACAAAGCAAAGACCTTGTTTTCACGGAGCTCTCCAGAAAGATAAGCAGATAATCTCTAATGGCACAAGGACTAGACTAACGTCAGAATCCTCAGTAGGATGCAAGAGACACTAGAGGGATGGGGATATTTTTAAAGTGTTGAAAGAAAGGAATTTTGACCCTAGAATTTTACATACAACTAAGCTATCTTTTACAGGACAGAGTTCATTGAAAATAGTGTCAGGTACTCCGGAGGCTCTCAGATTTCCCACACAAAGACTTGCTTTGAAGACACTGTTGGAAGAAGTTCTCCAGCAAGAAGAAAAATACAGCCAGATGATGTTTTGAGATAAAGGCATTGAAATGAATTATTCAAGTTCATTGTGGTCTAAATATATGATGATGGAAAAAAAAAAGGACAAAGAATATAATGTCATAACCCAAACTCTAGAAAATACAAATAACAGGCATAAAAAGATGAGACTTAGTGAAACAAACCTAGAAACATGTCTCTTTGGGAAAGAACAAATAGATATTGATAAGCTTAAGAAGTTGGATGGAGGGGAAGTATAGGTGTAAAGGGTAAATCCCAGAAGAATGAAAATAGAATGTATGTCTTACAAAAAGCACAAAAGAAATTTTTTTCTATCCAATAAAAGTAGAAAAAGAATAAAAAAGAAACAAGGTAAAAATATGACATGGAAAACATGAAATTAAATGATAGAAATCATCCCAATATACTGGTGATTAGAATTTACGTGAGTTAAATTCACCAATAAAAACATTATATTTTTTACAAGAGAGGTACTTAAAGGAAAAAGATATGAAAAGTTAAAAAAACAGGGATGAGAAAGATACACTAGGCAAACATGCACCAGAAAGAAGCCAGGGAAGCAAAATCAATAGCTGATAAAATAAGTGAAAGCAGCCCAAGACACAAAGAGAAGCAGCAAAAGGAATAGTAGAACAAACATAAACATCACATAAACATGAGCATGCACTAAACAATACAGCTCCAAACAACAAAAATTAATAACTAGCAGAATAATAGGGAGAAAAATATAAGTGAACATTTTCTGGTATTAAGACACCTTTTCCAGAAACTATATATCAAACAAGCAAAAAATTAAGCAAAGATAAAGAAGATTTGAATAATAAGTCTGATCTAGTAAACATAAATAGAATTGCTCATTCATCAGAAACTTTTTTTAAGTACTTGTGAAACATTCACAAAAATTGAACTGAATTGATGACAAAGAAGACCTCGAGGAGGTCTGAAAAATTTATATCATGCAGACTTCCTCTTACAATAATATAATAAAATTAAAAATGAATTCAAAAAGTTAGCTTAAAAAGTCCCATACAATTTTAAACTAAAACACACGTCTAAATAACTCTTTAGATAAAGAGAAAATCATAACAAAATTTCCTAAATATTTAGAACTAAATGAAAATGAAAATATTTTGTGTTTAAATATATCTAAAACTATAATTAGAAGGAGATTTATAGATATAAATACATTAATAAGAAAGCTAGAAAGATTTTTTTTTTTTTTTTTTTTGAGACAGAGTCTCACTCTCCTGTCTGGGCTAGAATGTCATGATGTCAGCCTAGCTCACAGTAACCTCAAACTTCTGGGCTCAAACTATTCTCCTGCCTCAGCCTCCCAAGTAGCTGGGACTACAGGCACTCACCACCACACCCGGCTAATTTTTCTATTTTTAATAGAGATGGAGTCTCGCTCTTGTTCAGGCTGGTCTTGAACTCCTAACCTCAAGTGATCCTCCTATCTCAGCTTCCTGGATAGCTGGGACTACAGGCACATGCCAACATGCCCGGCTAATTTTTTCGATTTTTAGTTATTTGGCCAATTTCTTTCTATTTTTAGTAGAGACGGGATCTCGCTCTTGCTCAGGCTGGTCTCGAACTCCTGAGCTCAAGTGATCCTCCCACCTCAGCCTTCCAAAGTGCTAGGATTACAGGCATGAGCC